>JAODAL010004935.1:0-149825 GCA_025379985.1 Phyllomedusa bahiana | reverse complement strand
GGAAAAAAGTCTGAGTTTTGTTTTGTACCGGGGATCCAGGAGGGGCCACCCGGAAACTGTTTTTTCATTTTGAAGGCCTTTAAATGCGGGGATCATTTGGAGGAAAGGACATCCAAGCACCTGAAAAGATGGAGCCTTGTTTCCCCAAGCCCTGGCCCGAGGGCACAGCAAACGCTTCCCATCCCCCTCCTCCGCCCCCAAATTCGCTCCAAACCTCTTTCCAAGGCGGGGACTCGTAACAGGGTTCAGGAAACCCCCCCCTCCTCCTCCCTGCCCCGGCACAGCTTCAAAAAAAAACCCTGACTTCCTGAGAGATCACCCGAAGCTAAACCCCCCCTTTGCACTAGCTCTGGCCCCCCGAACCACTGCCAATAAGACCATGAAATTTTTAAAACTGCGGCCTTTTGGATTTGACGGGGGAAAGGCCCCCCGGGCCGCATCTGGCCGTCTCCCCCTCCGTCCTGCGGCCCCTTTTGTTTCAGAGTGCCCCAACATCGTCCAACTAAGATCACCACAATGCCATGCTACAAGGGCTTTGTCCGCACTGACCATTTTTGGTGGTTTCTTCAAAAACTGGAAAGGTGGTGCAAAGCTCTTTCACCCGCCTCCACTCTCGGTGGTTCAACACCCCGGGTCCGCACCCTGCTTTGTCAGGCCATGTGTCACTTCGTACTGCGTAATGGCATTGCGCGCTGCCACAATCGCTGGAGCATGTGGAGGGGGAAAATTCCACGGGTTGCCACGTCACAAGAACTTGACGGGGAGGCCGAGCGGGGACGCTGCAACGCAGCCGGCGGGACAAGCGGGGTGCGAAACGGCGGAAGTGCAACTCAACCCGACCCTTTCTTCACAGGCAGTCCAACCCGGATACCCTTTTTTTAGAATTTCGGGACGAAAAGTTCATGACAGTCCAGGCGGGGGTGTGCCCCAGCCTACCGACTTAAGGCACCAAAATTTTTCGCCCGTTATCGCACCCACCTTGCTGGCACAAGGTTCTTGTCCCCCCGCCACGCTGGGCTCTTTCGGAGACCATCCACAGCCCTGCCTGTGTGGGGAGGGTCTCCAAGGCGATTAATTTAAAAACAGGGCCGGGTGTCCTGGCACGAAATCCACCAGGGGACCCTTTGGGGAAAAAACCCCTGCACCATCCGAGGTTTTGAAGAGCGGCGCCGAGCCTGAAGCCACCGCACCCCCAAGACATCCACCCGCTCCCCCTGAGCTTTCATAATATTAAGGGGGGCCTTGGCCGTGCTTACTAGCCAGTGTTGGTGAGATGGATTTTTCCCGGACACAGATGCGACAACGCGTTTGAAATTTTAGATGACACGTGGCTGGCCAGGGCAAGGAGGGCTTTTTTGGCAAAAAAATGCCCTCAGCATCGGAGGGGGGCGAAAGGGGCCCAAAGGATTTTTGGGAACCCCTATGTCCACCAGACAAAAGGGCAACATTTCCAAGGCCAAAAGCCGGGCAATCCGACATTCAGGCTTTTTGGTTTTGGATGGTTGGGTTAAAGGTTTTTTTCCTTCTGCCCCCAAAACCCGGGAAGACAGAAGGCCCGGCTGCTGACTTGCCGCTGTAGGGCGTGCGGGCGTCAAACTGGGGGAAGGAGAAGGGGAGGAGGGTCCTGCGGTGCTGGGGGTACTCGGGTGACAGTGGGCTGAAGCGGGGCTTATCCCTGACATGACTCGAGAGACATTGGCACTGAGGAACGTTGGTGGGGGCGGGGGAGGAGGACGGAGCAAGGGTGACAGGGTTGAACCCGGCGGGGGACTGGTTTTTTTGGAAAATGTTGCCCCCATTTAAACTCATGCATTCGCTGCATGTGACTAACATGTTGGTGGTGGTTAAACACCTGTTTTCTTGCCTCACTTACGTTTACGGCAAAGGCGGCAAATGAAAATCGCGGGTGAATCAGGGGGGCTTGGTAAAAAAGGGGCCCAGCTTGGAGGTCCTGGACCTTTTTGACGGCGAAAAGCGAGGAACGGCTTTCCCTGACCGGGGCTGGCGGAAAATCATATACGGACTGTGCAAACCGCCCTCTCCTTTTTTTGAGGCGGGACCCGTATTGATACTCCCCCAACGTTTCCCCTCGTCCAGATGAACCCGCAAGCAAATTCTGCGAAAAAGACCACGATTGATCCGCAATGTCGTCACAATCATCATCACATCACAGCACGGGTGACTTGGTCGTCCTGCTTTCTCCCACCAGGACTGCGGGCTAAAAGCAAGAGGCACTAAAGGGCTTGCCTTTTCCGGCTTCCCTCCCTCCTCGAGGCATCGTAACTGGGCGTCAAGCAGACAAAATCATCCTCTTGGCCTCTTGGTTTTTGGGAAAAAAGCCTTCGACCCCAAACCCCGCTTTTGTCTTTAAGGGGGTCTTCAGAAAATGGTTTTATCCACATGGGGGGAAGATTGACTTTTGGGGCGCCTTCGTTCATTTTGGACGATGCTGATAGCTGAGACGAATTTGGGCCGTGACTGGAGGACAGGCGGAAAGACGCTGGAAACGGGTTTGATTAACCACAAAGAACAGATTGGGCGACCTGTTCTTACTGAGATTCACGGGGCCCTGACCCGCTTGACGGGCCCTGAGGGTCCTGCAACCGAGACCCTAAATGCGTGTTTTCGCCAGCACTGAAGGAGCACCTTCTCTCGTACCTCCCCTTTAAATGTCCACCCCCCTTTGCTCGTTTAACCCCCGAATTCGCTCCATTTTCAAAAGATAAAAATTTGAGAAGGTAGGGAAGACTTTTGGAAAGTATCTTATTAAAAACGGCAAATCACAGCTTTTTCTCAAATCCCTAAAATCAAAAAAAAATTGCTATTCAAATTTTAAGTGCAAGACCTCTATCAACAAAGCCTACGACCAAAAGGGGAAAAAAAACCCCTATCGAAATGTATAGGGAAAAAAAAAGGGAAATTTTTGGCTCTACAAACACCCCGTGGTACTAAAAAAATTTCAGGTTTTCAAATTTAACTGCAAGGGGGCTCTATCAAAAAGCTGGCCTGCCCCAAAAGTAAAAAAAACACGTATAATATATAACAAAATAAAAGGTTTTTTTGGCCCCTATCAATACACCTGTGTGACTACAAAATTCCGGATTAAAATTTAAAGGGAAAGGGTACCCTGTAAACAAACTTGACTGCCCAAAAATGAAAAAAAACCCCTATCTAAAAGTATGGGGAAAAAAAAAGGTATTTTTTGGCACCTACAATATACGTATGGGACAGTACTACAAATCGCTGGATTCAAATAAAGGGCAAGTACCTCTATCAACAAACTTGATGCCCAAAAAAAGGAAAAAAACACCTCGGAATTAAAAGGAAATAAACGGTATTTGGACCTACCAATCCCCGTGGTGCTACAAAATTGTTTGTTTGAAATTAACGCAAGGTGGCTCATCAACAAACTGGCCTGCGCCAAAGTGAAAAAAAACCGTACAAAATGTATAGGGATAATAAAAGGATTATTGGCACCCCTCCCTCCCCCCCGCTCCCCCCGGACTTTAAGGGGGCAGATCTCCTTAAAATTCTCAGCAAAACCTAAAATCTGAAAATCTCTAATCTACCTAATTTCAATTCACAGCTAAAAATAGCTGTCTCTGTGAACAAATAGAAAAATTTTTTTCGCTGAGCTTTTTTGGACAAGGCAAGCGCCTTTTTCCCTATTTCCCTATGAAACGCTGAAAACACATTGAGGGAGAACAGAAGGGCTGTTCTATGTAAAAACGAGGTTTATGGAATTTTTTTCCCCCCCAATCGCAACCAACCATCCCTTTTATAAAAATTTGCACTCCATCTCACCCTGCCAAACTGAACGATTTGCTGGGGCCCCCAAAATGAAAGGAAGCGCCAAAAATGGGTGATATTAATAGATTTGCGCAGGGGTTTTAACCAAAAATTATCGCGGAACGAAAAAATCCGTCAACAAAAAACCAAGCCGATTTCAACTTTGTCGATAAAAAACGATCAACCTAGTTATATGTGATCTTTCAATGGCAAAGAATAACAATTTTTCCTAAAGGTTATTCACCCAAAAAAAATCAAACAAAACTAACTTCTTTCATACAAACTTTTAAGTTTCACCCAACAAATAACATTTTGTTAAAACACGTTTTTTTCCAACTTTTAATCTTTAAGTGTATGGTCCCTTCACAAATATTAAATTCAAAATGCTTTAAAAACCCTCTATCTATCAACTTTAAGAAAAATTTTTTTATCTGTCCCTAGTTTTTCTCCATTCCCCCTCCTTTTGGGGAAAAGAAAAAAATCTTCAAACAAACTACAGAAAGATCACATGATCCTGTACTCATGGACAATAACACAGGGGCTAACACAAAGCCATTTTGCAGATTTAAATCGGGCACAAGTACTGTTTTTTAAATCTGACATCCAACAGAAAAATGCCAATCTTCAAATAAACTCCCCGCTATTTAAATTAAAATCTTTTTCACTATGATAAACAGTAATGTTTGCGCAATTACATTTTTTTCCTCACAACACCATTGAATGGGTAATGATTAGGTTTTTATCTGCTCTTTTTTGTTACATATCTGGGATTTTAAAGACATGTGCTTTAACCATCATTTTTTTCTTTATAAGGATTATAATCCAAATTTTTCCTATTGTTTTACAAAGGGCAGTTCTCCTTTATTACTTCTATTAATTAGTATTTTAAGAAAATGACAGAAAATTAAACCAAAATTGTCTATTTTAAAAAATTTCATTTCCTTTTAAAATCTTTATTGTTTATACACACCCTTTTTTTCTGTGATAGTTAACATTCAGCCAATAGATTGCAGGGATACTTTTCTTCGTTCATCCTGGGCATAAATTTTGGGGGCTTCAAGTACTCTAAATTTCACAAAACACTTCACCTGGGATTCAGGCTTGTGAAGAAAATGCTTAAAATTTCATGATACTCAGCAGATTACGTTTATACATTTTCTATAATGAAAAAATTTCCATTTTAAAAAGGTCCTAAATGGGCTCCGAAAATTAATTCATAATACATATTGTAAAGTTTAAATCTTAATTTTTTTTCAATATAAAAAGCAATGAACCATGAATGAATAAAAAGACAATGTTTCAGTTCTAAAATTTTTTTTTGTAATTGTTAAAAATTTTTTTTTATTGAGTAATGCCATTTAATATTTTTTTCATTAGGTTTTTCAACAAAGTGACTCCGTCTTGCAGTCACGGGGGTTCTCCTTGAGACCCCCTGCCATGGGCTGCCCCACCTACACATCATTTGGGGCCGGTTTCAACATTCCTTTGAAAAAGGATTTTTGGTCCTTTTGGTCAATAAAAACTACCCTTTTACAGATGTTTATCACATATGAATGTAAGTGCAAAGTCAAAGTAATATGTTAGGGATAACAAGAAAGCTATGGAAAATACAAGGGGTTCTTTAAAAAAATCACCAAAATAATTTACGTGTTCACTTTGATATTTTTTCAAAACCAAGAAGAATAAAAAATTCTTATCTCCTCTTAAAAGGGTTTTCCCTATGACTGTTTTACAGAACCGCTCTTCAGGTTTGGTTTCAGACTTTCCCCTTCCTTGCAGGGTTTTTTCAGTTTTAAACATTGACAGACATTTCATCTCTGTAGCTCTATTTTTAGCTGGCCTTTAGATGGACCTTGACTGAGCCAAACCCAACTTTTTTGGATGACCTCCTCCTTACCACAAACATTTTCAAATTACCCTTAAATAATAGTCCATGCATTCTAGATTAAAGGGCCAAATACCTCCCTAATTTTCACCATCAAATTTCTTCCAAAAAAATCACTATAACAAGACCAACATTAATGCAATACAAAAGGGCCTAAAATTTTACCGCCAGAACAAGGTTTTTAAAATTGCCACAACAGTGACGAATAAACCCCTATACTATTTCTGACTAAAATATATGCAAAGCCAAAATTATCACCATACAGTGACCAAAAGGGCTGCTGCATGCTGCAGTCGACGCCCACTCACCCGCACGAGTCTCCCCGGGTTTTTTGTGCCGCATTTCGGCTTCTGAACAAGCGCACTGCCCCCCGAACTCTCTTCTCTGGCATCTACTTACTTGGCCCCGTTTGTTCCCCCCCCCCGATTTTGGCTTCTGTGGCTTTTTCGTGCCTCTGCTCGCACTATCCCGGCCAGCACCAGGGCGCGCCAAGCACTCTCCTAAATTTAAAGAGTCATTAACTAAGTTATTCCCTTTTCCCTATGGCGTTGGGGAAAAACAGCTTTTTTAGGGATTCCCCTTCCTTCTGTCACGCCCATTGTTTGGGGCCCTTTACTAGTGACATCCTTGTGCCCCCTCTCCCCAATTCCCTTTTTCTCCGTTTGCATTCCTTCTTTGTCCATTGTGCTACTGTCGCCGCCACACACTGTTTCCCGCCTACCGCCCATCCTTTCTTTGGTTTTACGCTCCATTGGGTCGGTGTTAAACCTCCTGCTTCGGGATCACCGCTGATCCCATGCGGGGGAGCAACCTGGGGGGTCCCTGTAGAAAAGCCATCCTCCTTCAGTGGGGCCCGGTGAAGACAGGGGGGGCTTTAACCCGTTTCCCTGGCTTGGTTTGCCCTCCTCGCGGTGACCGAGGGTCCACTTTCTTATTGATTCCCGGACAGTACAACTGGGCCGGATCCCCCCGATCAACCATGCCGAACACCGGAAACCTCGGGCAGAGACCGCCAGGGGTTTCCCGCAAGAGCAATTGTTTGAGCTCCAGAATTAGCACTCTCCCAAAAACACCAAATTTTCCCCAACTCCTCATCATCTTCGTTCCCGTTCCTGTTCCCCCCTTCCTCAGCGCCAAAGCAGTTTCCCCTGAACCGCCACTGCCCCTTGCTACAGGGGATCCCAAGGCCCGCAGGTTTTTCCTAACCAATCATACCACTTTGGTCCGGCACACCATTTGTTACCACCGGCAAAAGGGCTTTCATCATTTCCCTCTCCACGAAGCACGGCCTGGGACTCCCCTGTGGAAACGTGGAGATCCCCTGATGGGTAAACCCGGTGTTTGAAGACCGGGGCAAGCCCCCTCCCTTCCTTCGCTTCTTCAACTCCATCAGGAACCCCATGGGGGCAGTACAAAACCCACATTTCCCGGGCTTGTCCTCTGATTATGCCGGGAAAAACGAGGCCCTGGGTCGCAACTTTCTGGGGGGGTTGCCGGGTTAGAATTAAAAAAGGGGCGTGTCTCCCACCAGCCTGGGAAGACCCCATCACCTTGGGGACGGCATGATATCCGTTTCCCCTTGGGAATCAACCCGGATTTTTTGGTTACAAGGAGGTTTTTATCGCTCCTGGAGGAGTCCCCGTCTGGCACCCATTTTTTTTAGCACCCCTTTACCTGTCTCGGGAAAGCCCATCAAGAAAAGGGCCCCCCTTGGGGGAGGGAGAAGAACCCCAGAAATAACCAAGGGGTCGCCTCTACTCTGGTCCCAAACCACCTTCATAAAACTGCCCAATTCGGTTTGGGGGAAATACAGAGCCTAGCTTCATGGGAATGGAACCTAGCACGGAACTTTCCTCTCCACCATTGAACTGCTAGTCAGCCTAACCCTTCCCCTGGTTCCTGTCTTCAAGTTCCGCCTTTGTGGGATTAAAGGTTTTCGCAATTACTCATCCCCCATTGTGGAAAGTACCATCCCTGTGGTTCCCTTTAAAAACCCCCTCTGTCTCATCCATGAAGGGAAAGTTCCTCCTGACTTAAAAAGCATGCGGGGGAAAATTCCTTCCTTGTTCTACCTCTCCCTTAGCACTGTTTCGGGGGGCCCCTTTTTTGAAGATCATAGTCCAACATCAACTAGAGAAGGGGCGAGTTTTCGATGGGAACCCATTCCTTTCCTGCATTTCGGAACCACGTCCTCCACGTTTAGTGGGTACCTCGACTCTTCTTCAAACCATTTCCTGCGCCTCCGGGCCTTTCCTCCAACTACCCGGGAATTTGGGGTTGTTTTTTGCAAGAACCAGGCAGATTTTCTCCCCCCCTCATTGGCCCTAAAATTTGCCTTATAGAACTGCACCGGGTTCCCACTCCCCCCCGGGGTAGGTATATCCTTTATCCGACATAAAAACTGGGGCTATTTTGGCATAACAAGGAGAACTGGAAAAGGCTTCATCTGAACACATTCCCGCGGGGGCCGGATTCTTTTTTGTCGAGAAGAAGGGGGTCTTTGCAGCCTTGCTTTCCCTTTTCGGGTTTAATAAAACGTTACCCTTGCCATTGTTTTCGGAATTTTTTTTGATAGAATCCGGGACCCAAGTCTTCTAAAAGCTCGACCTCCAGGGGGCCACAACCCGGGATCCAAAAACGCGAAGGGGATATGGAAGACCACCTTAAACACCAGTGATGGCCATTATAATATCTGGTCATGCCTTTTGGGGCCTCTACAATCCCCCGTGTGTTCCAAGAGTTCATGAATGACATCTTCGAAATCTTCTCTACCCTTGTTCAGTTTACCTGGGCGACATCTTATCTACTCCCCCGGGTTTTTAAACCCATTGGGGTCATTTCGAATTTTCCTCCCGCCTTTGCCCCAACACCCATGCCCCAAAATTGAGAATGGGCTATTTAACCGGACCATTTTTTCCCTTTTGGGGTCATAATTTTGCCAAGGTCTTCACGGATCTGGAAAGTCTTAAAACAGATTAAAATGGCCACAAACCCCCCTCAAGTCTCCGGCTATTCACCCTTCTTCATTTCTCTAACTACTACCAATTTATCCAATTTCTCCCCTCTCGTAACTCCTATTTTTCCCCTCACCAGGAAAGGGAATAACCTCCTAGGCCTAAAAATGAAAAAGCTTTTGCACTGTTAAAAACGGCCTTTTCCTCCCTTCTGTTCTTCACCACCCCAAACCCGGGGGTCCTTTTTTTCTGGAAAATCGTGCCCCTCGGTAGGCTGGGGCCGTCTCTTGCAAATATCCACCAAAGGCAGATTTTTTTTTTTTACCTGTGGTTTTTCTCTAAAAAACCCTTTTCCCCTCCGAAAATAATTTTCCACCGGGGACGGGAATTTCTGGCAATCAAACTGGCCTTGGGCTGAGCCTGTCCTGGGGGCCCCGATTTCCCCCTGATTCTGAATCTGAAACCCAGTACCTTATCCCTTACTTCTTGTCTAGTTGACCCCCGTAAAGTGGCCCCGCCCCGGGAAGGGATTTTTGTCCTGGGGCTGCTTCCAAAGTGCTGACCCATTCTGGGGACCGCATGCCCCCCCCCTTAAACGCCCGTTACACTTTTGGCCCCCCCTCAACAGGTGTCAAGGATTTTTTTGGCCGCTTGCCCTTTCTGAAATAAGAGCTCTCATCTACGACCTGCTGGTTTCCTGTTGCCTTTATCGGTGCCAGAAGTTACATGGTCCCACATCACAATGGATTTCGTGACAAACCTCCTGTTCTCCAAGGGGTGTTCGGTTGTGTGGGTCGTTGTGGACCGGTTAAAATGGCGCAATTTATACCTCTGCCAGGTCTTCCTTCAGCTGAGTAGTTGTCTACATTGTTCTTGCAGCATATCTTCCATTTACATGGGATGCCTTCAAACATCGTCTCAGACAGAGAAGTGCAGTTCACCTCTCGCTTTTGGTCTGCCTTGTGTTCTCTTCTGAAAATTAAATTAGATTTCTCATCTGCCTACCATCCGCAGTCCAATGGCCAAATGGAGCGGGTCAACCAGGTCCTGGTGAACTACAGGGTGGGCCATTTATATGGATACACCTAAATAAAATGGGAATGGTTGGTGATATCAACTTCCTGTTTGTGGCACATTAGTACATGGGATGGGAAAAACTTTTCAAGATGGGTGTTGACCATGGCAGCCACTTTGAAGTCGGCCATTTTGGATCTAACTTTATTTTTTCCAATGTGAAGAGGGTCATGTATCACATCAAACTTATTGAGAATTTCACAAGAAAAAAAATGGTGTGCTTGGTTTTAACCCCTTCCCGACATGGGACGTATGCATACGTCGTAGCGGGAAGTGTGTTCCCGCAAATGGACGTATGCATACGATCTGGCGATCGTGTGGGCTTGCGGGCGAGTCCCGCACGATCGCGACATGGGACCAGCGGTATATAACCGCTGGCCTCATGCCACATGCCACAAACAATAAAATAAAAACACTGCCTGTACACGCCCTTTTCCCCTTTACAAATGTTAAACGCCCCAAAATAGATAAAAAATAAATGAAGTACCCATATTTGGTATCGCCGCGTGCATAACTACCTGCCCTATAAATATTGCATGTTAATTAACCCGTACGGGGAATGCTGTTAAATTTTTTTTTCAAAAAACAAAGAATTGTGATTTTTGTTCATCCCACAGCACATAAAATGAAATAAAAAGCGATCAAAAACTAATATAACTGCCAAATTTGTAACAATTAAAATGTCAGTTCATCCCGTAAAAAAAAAAAAGTTATGGCTCTCAGAAGACAGCGATGCATAAATATGGTTTTACACAATAAAAACACTTTTTTTTTTTTTTAATTGCTTCAACATAAAAAAATATATATAAATTAGGTATTGTCGTAATTGTATCGACCCACAGAGTAAAGTTAACTGGTCATGGATACTGCACGGTGAGCGCTGTTAAAAATAATAATAAAAAACACTACTAGGATTGCAGTATTTTCGTCACACTGCCTTCCAAAAAACGGATTTAAAACTGATCAAAAAGTTTTGTCCCCAAAAAAAGATACCAATAAAAATGTCAACTCATCCTGCAAAAAACAATCCCCATACACAGAAAAATCAAAAAGTTTTTGAATAAAAATGTTTTTATTGTGTAAAAGCAGTAAAACATGAAAAAAATACCAAAAAGTTTGGTATCACTGTAATCATATTGACCTGCTGATTAAAGCTAGCATGTCATTTATACCGCACGGTGACCCCTGTAAAAAATAAAAATAAAAAACACTACCAGGAATGCTGTATTTTGTTCGAAATGTCTCACAAAAACCTTAATAAAAAGTGATCAAAGCGTCATATGTACCATAATGGTACTAATAAAAAAGTGAACTCATCCCGCAAAAAACAAGCCCACACTCAGCTCCATATACAGAAAAAAAAAAAAGTTGTGTCTGTCAGAATAGGACAACATAAAAACGCAATTTTTTATAAATGCTTTTGTATTGTGTAAAAGTAATAAAACATAAAAAACTATATAAAATTTATATCATTTCAATTGTACTGACCATCATAGTAAAGTTATCCAGTTATTTAAACTGCACGGCAAACACTGTAAAAATAAAGCCCAAAAAACAATGGCGGAACTGCGTTTTCTCCCATTTTCATAGCCCAATACTAAAAAAAACCTATGGAACACCTGTGCGCCCAAAATGCACAGTACACCCCTAGATGCGATCCCTGAGGGGTGTTGAATGCACAATGGGGTGACTTCTGGAAGGTTTCACCTGTTCTGGTACTTTGGGGGCTTTGCAAATGACACATGGGCCCACCAAAATCTGTGGTCCTTAAGCCAAATAGCGCCCCCTCCCTTATAGGCACTGCCATGCGCCCAAACAGCAGTTTAAACCCACATGTAGGGTATTGCCGAACTTGGAAGAAATTGAGTGACAAAATTTTGTGTGCTTTTTTCCAGGATTCCTGGTAAAAATGAAACATTTTCAGCTAAAATAGCAGATTGTTGGAAACATTTTTTTTTCATTTTCCCAGCCTTAGGCTAAAAACATTTGTGAAGCACCTGTGGGGGTCGATATACTCACTACACCCCTGGATATACCTTAGGGTGTCCGCAAACCTGAAATAGCACCTAAATAAAATCGTAATGAAAATGAGACCCCAGAGTCCGGTAGGTACTCCTCCTACTCTGGGGCTTGTGGTTTAGCCAAATCGTGCACTAGGCCCATATATAGGATATCCCTGAAAAGGGCAGAATCTAGGGAATCAATATTGAATTGTATTTCCCTGATCACATCTATTGTGTTCTTGTGAATAATGGATACAAATTTTTAAATTTCACCTCCACTTTGCTTTAATTCCTGTGAAACACCTGAGACAAAGAGGATAACCGGGGGCGGTCCAAAGTCGGTAACAGTACGGGCAGCGAGGTACAGAAACGTGAGACAAAGAGGATAATCGGGGTCCAAGCCAAAGGTCAGTACCGGTCGGGCGCAGCAGTACAAAATCACTAAGAAACAGAGAATAGTCAGGAGAACAGCAGGGTCAAATACAGAAAAGGCAAAAGCAAAAGGAAGGGCTAGCTATAAGCAAAATACCTCTATAGCAGGCACAGGTGACTGGTGAAGGCATCCTTAAATAGGTGAGCAGCAGACACAGAACAGAGGTGATTGGTGGAAGAAACACAAAACTAGATAGGGAAACAAGGCTGTCAATCAAGGAGGAACACTGGTTAACTGAAAGAGTGCTGGAGGATTCCTGGCCACGGGCGTTGGCCAGGAATCAATTACCTACCGGGAAAGAAGGACATAATACAAGGTATTATGTTAAAAACCATGGTTTACGTCGTACCGGCCGTGGCCGGCGACCAGAACCAAAAGCAGGGGGCGTGCCAGGCACAATCATGACAGCCCCCTAATGTCATAAAAAAAAAAAGAAATTAAAAAAAAATGATGCCAACCTACAGTAGTCATATGGTAGATGCCAATTATAAACTATTTTGAGTGGAATAACTATCTTTCCTACATGCGGAAATTTTTGAAGTTTGAAAATGGTAAATTTTCCAAATTTTTCGTGATATTTTTATATTTTTCACAAATAGACAAGCACTTTTTGGACTAAAATTTCTTACTATCTGAAAGCAGAATGTATCATGAGAAAACAATCTCTGAATCACATGGATAGGTTAAAGTGTCAGAAAGTTATTCTCACATAAAGTGGCAGATGCCAGATTTAAAAAATGGGGCTCTGTCAAAGAGGCCAAAACTGGCTCTGGCATTAAGGGGTTAATGTAACTTTATTCTTTTATGAGTTATTTACAAGTTTATGACCACTTATAAAATCTGTTCAAAGTGCTGCCCATTGTGTTGGATTGTCAATGCAACCCTCTTCTCCCACTCTTGACACACTGATAGCAATACCGCAGAAGAAATACTAGCATCGGCTTCCGGTATCCGTTGTTTCAGATGCTGCACATCTCATATCTTCACAGCATAGACAATTGCCTTCAGATGACCCCAAAGATAAAAGTCTAAGGGGTCAGATCGGGAGACCTTGGTGGCCATTCAACTGGCCCACGACGACCAATCCTCTGGGGAATCTCCTTTTTATGTGGTGTTTGGCCAACATCCTCATCTTCCTCTGCCACTCTCTTTCTCTTCGGAAGTTCCTGCAGCCAATGCCATAGTACGCGACTTTCTTCAAATTTGGCAACTCACCCGTCAAAATTTGCGCCGAGCTTCCGCCCATTTTAAGGCACAAGCTGACAAGAAACGTAGAGCGCCTCTTACATACCAACCTGGGGAAATAGTCTGGCTCTCCTACTTTATAGGGATTCCTCTTCCTGCCGTCAGCGCCCAGTAGTTGGTGTCCGTTAAATAGTGACGTCCTTGTGCGTGCTCTAGCGAATTCCCTTGTCTCTCTGTTTGCGTTCTTGTCTTCATCCATTGTGCTGACCATCATCTGCCACGCACTGTTCCTGCCTATCCTGCTCATCCCTACTTCAGGTCCACGCTCCAGTTGGCTCGGTGTCTACACCTCCTGCTTCGACTATCACCTCTGCGTCCTATGTTGGGGATAGCGACCTGGGGGATTCCATGGAGAAAAGTCGATCCTGTCTTGCGGCAGGATCCAGTGAACACAATGGGGCCACTTAGACTCCGCTACTAGGCGTAGGCTACACCAACTCCTCGCGGTGACCAGAGGATCCACCTTCCGCTCATTGAGTTCCCGTGACATATATAGTGGTAATTACCAGCGTAGATTGGCTCTGCAGACATATAAATGATTGCATTGTAGTTAAATACAGTGACTCACAGATTATGTCTTCTCTGATGCGTTGTTCACTTTCCCTTTTCTTTTACATCCGGGCCAGTCGACCATGTTGACTTCTCCCGGTCACCACTCATTCCTGCAGAATTTGCACAAATATCTTAGAATCCTTCTTTTTCTAGCACCTCCATAACTTTTTCCCACTACTGTACAAACTTACCATGGGTGGGAGATCAGGTTGGGAGATCAGGTATAGGCCATAGATAGGTAAGTAGGTAGGCCTTAGGTAGGTAAGTTCGTAGGCTCCAGGTAGTTAGGTAGGCCCCAATTAGATAGGTTGGTAGGATTCAGCTCAGTTCTGCTCAGGACTGAGGACACACTTACAGTGAATTAGACTGTTCAGTCCCAGTGATAGAGAGAATTTACCCTCAATCCCCGGAACCTGCCTCTGAAAGCCCAGGAAAGAATTTCCAAGTGGTCTGAGGCAGGATGCGCTGGCTGGTCAATCTGTAACCGTGGGCTTCATAGTGATTGCTATGGCAGTAATTCCGCCAATGATCTTGATTAGAGATGGGCGAATTGATTCTAACGAAGTGGAATTCGTTTGCAATTTCAGGAAAACTTCGATTCTGAACGAAGTCGAAGTTTGGGGTGATTCGCGGAAACTAAGCGTGTTTTTGATTGATAAAATGGCTGCGAGCACATGGCGTTACATGGGACAAAGAAGACTGGGAGGAAAAAAGGCAAAGCTTACATGACATGTGCAGAGATTAAGCCAATCAGAGACCGGCAGGATTCTGTGACGTCACCGCACTAAATAAGTCCGGGCGCCATGCTCGCTCCTCACACTCCTCTCACTGTACTGTGTAGGGAAGCTGCTTCTGCTTCCCCGCGGTGCTTATGATATTTCATACTAAAGAACTCACTTTTATACAGCGATTTTGGGGGGTGTCAGCTTTTTCTCAGAGACTGCTTCTCTTACTTCTAATTCTGATTTGTGGGTTTTTGAACTGAAGTCCATTGTGCGTCCAATGCAGCTGCATATACTTTTTAATGTTTATCTGCTCAGTTCTTGAGCACATTGAATATCCAAGGGGTTATCTAAGCCTGTTCCTGTTGTATTCAGTTAAAGAAATAGCGTTTTTACAATCCAAATACCACTTGATTTTTGGGTTTCTCATTTATTTTGCGCAATTTAGATCCAGGATAATTAAGCTTGTTCTGCTGTTGTGGTCACTAAAAGAAACGTTCCTTTCCACCGCCAAAGAAGAAATTTTTGCCTGTAGCAAAATTCATATCCGAAGGTTAATTACAAGTTTTTCTGTTGTTGTTTCCGTAAAAAACATCCGTTTTAAAACGCTACAAAGCTGGTAATTGTTGGCACATATTTCTTTTTGCGCAATTTACATCCAAGGGTTTAACTTAGTATTTTTCTGCAGTTTTACTTAGTAAAAGAAAAACGTTCTTTTTCACCGCCAAAAAATTAATTTTGCCTGTAGCATAATTCAAAAACCAAAGGGTTAATTACAAGTTTTTCTGTTGTTGTGTTCCGTAATAATACACGCCATTTTAACACGCTACAAAGCTGGTAATTGTTGGCAGCACATTTCTTTTGCGCAATTTACATCCAAGAGTTAACTGAGTATTTTTCTGCAGTTGTATTCATTAAAATAATCGTTCCTTTTCACCGCCAAAGAAGAAATTTTGCCTGTAGCATAATTCATATCCGAAGGTTAATTACAAGTTTTATTGTTGTTGTGTTCCATAAAATACACGCCGTTTTAACACGCTACAAAGCTGGTAATTGTTGGCAGCATATTTTTTTTGCGCAATTTACATCCAAGGGTTAACTAAGTATTTTTCTGCAGTTGTATTCATTAAAATAAACGTTCCTTTTTCACTGCCAAAAAAGAAATTTTGCCTGTAGCATAATTAAATATCCGAAGGTTAATTACAAGTTTTTTTCTGTTGTTGTGTTCCGTAAAATAAAACGCCGTTTTTAACACGCTACAAAGCTGTAATTGTTGCAGCATATTTCTTTTGCGCAATTTACACCCAAAGGGCTAACAAAGGGTATTTTTCTGCAGTTGTACTTAGTAAAAGAAACGTTCTTTTTCACCGCCAAAAGAAATTTTGCCTGTAGCATAATCCATAACCGAAGGTTATTACAATTTTTTTCTGTTGTTGTGTTTCCATAAATTACCCCGGCGTTTTAACACGCTACAAAGCGGGAAATTTTGTTGGCAGCATATTACTTTTGCGCAGTTTACATCCAAGGGTTAACTAAGTATTTTTCTGCAGTTGTATTCATTAAAATAAACGTTCCTTTTCACCGCCAAAGAAGAAATTTTGCCTGTAGCATAATTCATATACGAAGGTTAATTAAGCATGTTTGTGCTTTTATATTCAGTAAAATGTTTTTAATCGGCACATACAAGTAAATTTTTCCTGCCCATTTGTGGAGCACAATTTATATCCAAGGGTTTCCCAAGCTTGTTAGTGGGTTCATTTGGAGTCAAATACAGTTTTCTATTTATCATATACAGATATCTTCATCAAAAAGTGTCTGTACATTTTAGAACAAACAGTATGCAACAGAGAGGTGGCCAGGCTCTGCACCTGCGAGTGGCAGGGCACAAACATTCCTGGAGAAGGTCCAGGTCGCAGCACAGCAAGGGGACGTCCAGCAGGGGCACCTCGGTGAGGCCACAACTGCCGCTGTCATCTAGCGGCCGTGTGTTTTTTCAGCAACCCAATGGTTCTTGATTGGTTTGTCTAGGTCATCCACTTCGTCCCAGATGACATCTGACAACCCCAGCCAAGAGTCGGTGGGAACGTCCCAAACAACCCTTAGTTGGCATGGCCCGAGCGGGTCAAACGGCCCTCACCTGTCCTCAACCCACCTCTGTCCCATCCGGTTCCCTCAGCCAGAGATCTATTATGTGGTCTGGGCTCAGCACCACTATATAGCGAGGATGAACAATTTGAGGAGGGCAGTCAGCAGCTACTTGGTAGCGAAGAAATGGGGCCAATATCCCCTGCTTCTTGCAGTAGGCGGCAAAGTATAGATGTTGAGAGTGGCATGGGAGATCATGTTGTGAGGGGTCAGCCTCTGCGTACCAAGACCGGTGATGAGGACAGCAGTGACGATGAAACACAAATAGATGATGATGTAGCCGACCGCACTTGGGAGCTGGGTGAAGCAAGGGCTTCATCATCGTCAGGACAAGAGGGCGTCAGCTTGCGCGTCAGGCAGCGGTGCAGCCAGCAAGTGGGTTGTGTGGCCGTGAGTCAGCAGGGTAGTAGCAGTGTGAGGTCAGGAGCCAAGCGGCCATGGGGTAGAAAGTAGGAACACAGGGGCTCAGCAAGGCAGCGGCGGTAGTAGTCACTCAGTGCGCAGCGTTGGCGATAAAATCAGCTACTCGGCAGTGTGGCAGTTCTTTGCTAAGACACCGGAGGAGCCGAATATGGGTATATGTAGAATCTGTAGGCAGAAAGTGAAGCGTGGCCAGGGAGCTAACGTTGACACCATGGCCCTGCGTCAACACATGCAGCGTCACCATCCGGTGGCCTGGGAGAAAAGTGGCTCAGATGTGGTGGTCCATCCAGCCGCCGCAGCAACAGCATCAGCGCCCAGTGGCACGCATGCCATTGCAGCCAGTCAAGGCTCCACCACCTCTGCAGAAGGGAGTTGTTTCTCTTTGCCATTATCTCTCGGTCCAGATGCACTCTGCCACCCCAGTTAGAAGGTCCGCTGGACTACAGGGCAGCCAAACTGGAAGTGTGACCGCATCTTGCCGAGTTTGCAGTGGAGAAGCTGTCCTGCGCAGCCAGTAGTGTGGCATCAGAGCGGGTGTTCAGTGCGGCGGGGGCCATCGTTACCCCAAGGAGAACCCGCTTGCCCACGGGAAATGTGGAAAGACTGACCTTTGTCAAGATGAATCAGGCGTGGATCGGCCAGGATTTCCACACACCAATGCCTTAGGCGTCAGATTACATCAGCCATGATGCCTCACCCAAACTTTTAGAAGTAAGTTTGGGTTCAAACTACCTGCCTCAGCCACTATTCTGATGCCGCCACCCGCCTGATGCCACACATCTGCTGACAGTTTCTCCATCTACCTACCACCATCTTTACCACGGACTGGTATTGCCACCCACCACCACACTCTGTCATTGTGCCACTCTCATGACCTCATGCTGCTGCTGCTGTTGCTGGTGCCTTGATCTCCACACTGTGTCATTGTGCCACTCTGTGGCCTACTCCTGTTCTTGCCACCTCCAGAATTTGTCATTTTGCTACTGTCTGACCTCATGCTGCTGCTGTGGCTGCTGCCGTGCCCTCCACACTGTGTCATTGTGCCACTCTGTGGCCTACTCCTGTTTTTGCCACCTCCAGAATGTCATTGTGCCACTGTCTGACCTCATGCTGCTGCTGTGGCTGCTGCCGTGACCTCCACACTGTGTCATTGTGCCACTCTGTGGCCTACTCCTCTTTTTGCCGCCTCCAGAATTTCATTGTGCCACTCTCTAACCTCATGCTGCTGTGGCTGCTGCCGTCACCTCCACACTCTGTCACTGATGTTGCCACCTGAGCTCTCAGCTTGTTTTTTTCCAGCTGTCGCTGCCATGACTTTATCAGGCTACATTCCCGCTTCAGTTTTTTGGTCAGTTTTGCCCTTTTAAGTGCCCAGGGAATTTTATAGTGAAGCGATTCTAAGAGCGGCGGCAGTCATGTGCGTGTCATACTAAAACACAACATTGTATGAAGACCAAACCAAGCTCCCTCTGCATATTTAAGCATGGCACAACGTTCTACAGCACCCTGCAGGCTCTGTGCAGCCTGGAAATAGCTGTTTTTTAACGCGATTCGTCCCGAAGCAATTCGGACCGAAACAAATTTTGTCGGAAAATTCGGCGACGTAATCAAATTGAATTTTTGAGAAATTCGCCCATCTCTAATCTTGATGGTAGAGGGGCTTGGGGAAACAAAATGACACAGTCCAAGCAGAGCTATATTTCTCATTGAGGAAGCTGCCAAGACAAGCAGACTGATTCTCCTACATTCACACTTATCTGTTTATTTACATACAAAGATAACAGTGTCACTCTGCAGCACAGAATGCTCTTGATCGCTTAGCGATATTAGAGGGTAAAAGTTTGTCTCAAGAAGGTCCTATCCTACTAATAAGACACAGCAGAGAGTAATGTCCCTGCTCCATCTTTGAAATCAAGTAAAGTTGAAACAGGAATGTATTTGGTAATAATGTTTATTCACGTTTGCCTACATGCTAATGCTAATGCATGGAATACCCATTGGAATCACCTTGTGACTAAAGTATTCCATGCTTAAAACTGGCTCAAGTGTTCAATATGGTACAGTTTATAACTTCTCCTTAACCTTTCCCCTTTATGGTAACATTTTTTTTTAAATGGTTGAGAAAAGTGCAACTGCATTGTCCTCTTTTCTAGAACAATTTGCATTTAGCTCAGTGAATCAAAATGCATTTGTCAATAAACTACTGTCCTAGAGATTACACACAGCAGGAAGTGACTCACTTTGGACAGACAGGACTTCTTGGTGCAATGAGAGCAGAGAGAGATGTTGGGTAACCTAAGAAAAACTTGTGTTTACAAAGAAAAAATAAGATTTTCGCCATTTCCTCTAGCTCTTAAACAAAGCAAAATTAGAACTGCAATGTATTTGGTAATAGTCTTTATTTACCTTTGCTTATATGTTTAAAGCTAATAAGTGTGGTGAGAAAACCCCTTTAAGGAGGGACAATGCAATCCTCATCCCAAAAGTTTGTTTCACAAAAATATGAATTGTATACCTTTTGGAATCAGGGTTTAATTCTGCAGTATTGGATAATTGCCAAAACATGTACTTGTGAGTAGATCACTTTTTATGTATGTATGTATTTAAGCATTTTTTTGTGATGTCACTTTTGATTAGGTGTATCTGTGATATGATGCTCAGTGGTAAACATCTGCGACATGATATTTGGGAGTAAATGTCAGGGCTATTTTATACTTACCTGTAGAACCTGCTTCCTATTTTTGACATGATGTTTTTAACTTGTTTTTATTAGGTATTTGTTTACATTCATATGTTTGCTTATATGTATGATTCACCTTACATTGTTTAACTTTGCAGCATTCTATATTCATATCAGGCCGACTGAATCTTCAATAGGTAAGCAGCTTGGTGTGAAGAAATCAACTGTGGGAGCAATAATTAGAAAGGCATACAAGACCACGGATAATCTCCCTCGATCTGGGGCTCCACACAAGATCTCACCCATGGGGTCAAAATGATCACAAGAACGGTGAGCAAAAATCCCAGAACCACATGGGAGGAGCTAGTGAATGACCTGCAACGAGCTGGGACCAACGTAACTAAGGTGACCATCAGTAACACACTACGCCGCAAGGGACTCAGATCCTGCAGTGCCAGAAATGTCCCCCTACTTAAGCCAGTACATGTCAGGGCCCATCTGAAGTTTGCTAGAGAGCATTTGGATAATCTAGAAGAGTATTGGGAGAATGTCATGTGGTCAGATGAAACCAAAATAGAACTGTTTGGTAGCACCACAACCCGTCAGGTTTGGAGGACACAGAATGCTGAGCCGCACCCAAAGAACACCATACCTCCTCTGAAGCATGGGGGGGGGGGCATCATGCTTTGGGGCTGTATCTCTGCAAAGGGACCAGGACAAGTGATCTGTGTATATTAAAGAATGAATGGGGCCATGTATCATGAGATTTTGAGTGCAAACCTCCTTCCATCATCAAGGACATTGAAGATGAATTGTGGCTGGGTCTTTCAGCATCACAATGATACCAAGCACACCACCAGGAAAACGAAGGAGTGGCTTCGTAAGAAACATTTCAATGCCCTGAAGTGGCCTAGCCACTCCAGATCTCAGCCCCATAGAAAACCTTTGGAGGGAGTTGAAAGTCCGTGTTGCCCAGCAACAGCCCCTAAACATCACTGCTCTGGAGGAGATCTACATAGAGGAATGGGCCAACATGCCAGCAACAGTGTGTGCCAACCATGTGAAGACTTACAGAAAAAGCTTGACCTCTGTCATTGCCAACAAAGGTTATAACAAAGTATTGAGATTAACTTTTGTTATTGCCCAAATACTTATTTTCCAACATAATTTTCAAATAAATTCTTTCCAAATCAGATAATGTGATTTTCTGGATTTGTTTTCTCATTATGGGCGACATGTATGAACGGGCTTTTCGCCTGTTTTCTGGCGTATCCTGCGCCTCACCGGCCCAAATCCGCTGTCGGACGCAGGGATGCGGTGTTTGGCGCAGCGTTCACAACTTTCAGATGCGCCCCGCATGAAGGGGCGCAGTGTGGGCGCATTGTAGGCGTTCCGGGGCGGGACGCGGCGGGCTCGAAAACTCCGAGGCATGTACAATCGCGAGTCGGCAAAGTGCGGCGCATTGCAGCGCTCGCCAACTCCGACAAGCAGACCTGGTTGAATCTGGTCTAAATGATCCGGAGGAGGCGAAGTGAAGCGAGAACGGAACATGAGAAGAAACATAGAAGAAGATCGCGAGAGAAATCTCGGCGCTCAGCGCCATGCGGCATGGAGTATGATTCCAAAAAATCGCCTTTATAAAGGCGTAAAAAATTCTCAGAAAAAGAGCTCAAACCTCAAACATAAAAAATAAATTTAAAAAAATCACTTTCCAAAAATCTAGAACGGCGCAACATCAGGAATTAGGATCTTGGAAATTGACGGGAAATACAGTAATTCAAATTCTGAAAGCTATTCTCATTGGTCGGCATAAACCAGCCAATCAGAATAGGAGCGACAGTGAACCATTAAAACCTATGGATAACTATTGACCAATCAAAATCAAAGGCTGGACAGTTCAAAATACAGTAAAAAGGCAGAAAAGAGCTGATTGGTTGAGCTAGCGGGGGCTTGGCAATCCTGGCCAATCAGAATAGGAGCGATGCTCTTATGGATTTTCTAATGCAATCTGGAATAAAACTGTACATGGCCGAAATCAAATGATAAGACTCCCGAAGTTGTGCCGATCTGTATATAAAATGAACAATATGGGGGTAACGAAAAAAAAAAATATTCAACAAAATCATTTTTATTTCTTTATTTTTGTTACACCCATACTATTGATCCTTGACTAACGAAAATAAAAACATAAAAATGAATTTATTGAATTAATATTTTTTTTTCATTACCCCCATATTATTGTTAATTTTATATACAGATCGTTACAACTTCTGGAGTCTTATCATTTGATCTCGGCCATGTACAGTTTTATTCCAGATTGCATTAGACAACCCATAAGAGCGTCGCTCGCTCTCCCATTGGTCCAAATAACCGCGCCTCTTTTAAATTAGCCAATCGCAAACAGAGCTCGTTCTGCATTTCTTTTCCCCATAGAACTCTATGAGAAAGTAGCTCGCGCTCTGATTGGCGGGGATAGCCAAGCCCCCGCTAGCTCAACCAATCAGCTCTTTTCTGCCTTTTCACTGTATTTTGAACTGTCCCGCCTTTCAATATGATTGGTCAATATTTCTCCATAGGTTAGAATGGGTCCCTGTCGCTCCTATTCTGATTGGTCAATAGTTCTCCATAGGTTAGAATGGGCCACTGTCGCTCCTATTCTGATTGGCTGGTTTATGCCGACCAATGAGAAGAGCTTAAACAATTTGAATTACTGTATTTCCCAGCAATTCTCTATATCGCAATTCCCGATGTAGCGCCGGACTCGGCGACCAACGCGTGGTTAGGGATTTGACTGATTTATGTTTATAGAAGGTTTTAGCTCTTTTTAGAGAATATTTTACACTTTTTTTTAATCATACTCCATGCCGCACGGCGCTGAGAGCCGAGATTTCATTGCCCCGATCTCTCCATAGACTACAATGGGACAAGTAGCTCGCGCTCTGATTGACTGGGATAGCCAAGCCCCCACTAGCTCACCCAATCAGCTCTTTCTGATGCTTCTCATTCGCCTTTTTACTGTATTTTTGAACTGTCCCGCTTTGATTTTGATTGGTTCTAACTTCTCCATAGGTTATAAATGGGTCCTGTCGCTCCTATTCTGAGTGGCCAGGATAGCCAAGCCCCCGCTAGCTCAACAACTCAGCTCTTTTCTGCCTTTTTACTGTATTTTGAACTGTCCCGCCTTTGATTTTGATTGGTTCTAACTTCTCCATAGGTTATAATGGGTCCCTGTCGCTCCTATTCTGATTGGCCAGGATTGCCGACCAATGAGAAGAGCATACAGAATTTGAATTACTGTATTTCCTGGCAATTTCAAATATCCAAATTCCCGATGTAGAGCCGTTCTGGATTTTTGGAAAGTGATTTTATTTATATATTTTTTAAGTAGGTTTCAGCTCTTTTTCTGATAATCTTTTCCGCCTTTATAAAGGCGATTTTTTGATTCATACTGTGCACGGACATCTTTAATGATTTCTCGCTGTTTTCCAGCCTGTCTCGAATCGGAATACATGTTCGGCGCAGTCCCTTCTGTGCCTAAGTCCCGCACTGTGCCCCACACACTGTCGAGGCGCAGTGAACTTTTCCCCGCATGTGTGAGCGCACCTCCTTGGACGGCGAATCTTAGGCGCAGCCCCGCACTGCGCCCAGGTCCCCGCGCTGCGCCCCACACACTGGTGAGGCGCGGCGGACTTTACATGATATGTATGAGCGCACTACCTCGGGCGGCGAATCTTAGGCGTAGCCCCGCACTGCGCCCAAGTCCACGCACTGCGCCCCACACACTGTTGAGGCGCGGCGGACTTTACATGATATGTATGAGCACACTACCTCGGGCGGCGAATCTTAGGCGCAGCGCCGCACTGCGCCTAAGTCCCGCACTGCGCCTCACACACTGGCGAGGCGCGGCGGACTTTACATAGTATGTATGAGCGCACCCCGGCGCCGACATAAATGAGGCGCAAATTTCGCCAGAAAACTGGCAAAAAGGTGCGCCCCGACGTGGCGAGCTTCATACATGTTGCCCTATGTCTCTCATAGTTGAGGTCTACCTATGATGTCAATAACAGGCGCCTCTCATCTTTTTAAGTGGGAGAACTTACACAATTAGTGGCGGGCTAAATCCTTTTTTTCCCCACTGTATGAAAGAAATGAAAGTGGTGCTCTGATTGGCTGCTATGGGCAACAAAGTGAGTTTTAGACCTAGACAATTTTCATACATTTGGCCCCTTGTGTCCCATCTGTAAGTAGCTTTTTAATGTGTAATGTCTGTATTTTTGTCTGTACTTACACCCTTTAAATTGTAAAGTGCTGCGTAATATGTTGGCACTATATAAATAAAGATTATTATTATTATCTTGAAATAAACCAAAGTAACATTAGTCCTTCACTGCAGACGGGAGGAGAGATCATACTCTTTTGTTTGGCTTGTAATTGTTCCTTTGAACTACACCACTGGACTCTGTCTAGTGTTTTTAGATGTCAGGCCTCTTCCTGGGCCTCAGAGTGACCAGTCTCTCATAGTGATGAGCGATTGTGTTGACAATCGTTATTGGTTAGATAACCAATAACGGCAATTATCATGCCGATAGCCGATAGTTAGAGATGGGCGAATCGATTCTAACGAAGTGGAATTCGTTTAGAATTTCAGGAAAACTTCGGTTCTGAACGAAGTCGAAGTTCGGGGTACTTCGGGTGAACGAAGTGTGCTTTTGATTGATAAAATGGCTGCGAGCACATGGCGCTACATGGGGCAAAGCACTCTGGGAGGAAGAAGGGCATAGCCTGCATGACATGTGCAGAGATGAAGCCAATCAGAGACCGGCGGGATTCTGTGACGTCACCGCACTATATAAGTTCGGCGCGACGCCGGAGCTCACACTCCTCTCACTGTGCTCTCAGGGAAGGTGCTGCCGCGCTATAGCTCTTACTGAAGAAATGATTTTTATATAGCGATTTCTGTGGGTGTCTGCAGCTTGTCTCAGGAAAACTTGTTCTCTTAATGTTTACAACTTCTGATTTTTTTGGGGTATTGATCATGAATATCCAGTGTGCTCCCACTGCAGCAGCATATACAATTCAAGTATCCAAGTGGATCTTACCAGTTCCTGTTGTATCATTTAAAGAAACAGCGTTTTTTACACTACAATACCACTTCATTTTTGGCCTGCCCAATTCTAATTGTGCAATTTACATCCAGGGGGTTAATTAAGCGTTGTTTTGCCTGTTTGCTGACACAAAAAAAACTACATTTTCAACGCCAAAATATATATACATTTTCCTGTAGCATAATTCACCAAGCGAAGTTAATACAATTTTAATCTCTGTTGTGTGGCGTAGAAAACACGCAATTGTAACACCTACAAAGCTACTAGTTTGTGTTTGCCCTCATTTTTTTGCGCAATTTACATCCCAGTTTTAATTAACGTTGTTTTGGCTGGTGTGCTGACCCCCAAGAAACCGTCATTTTCAACGCCAAAATATATACGATTTTTCCTGTACATAATTTTCACAAGCGAAGGTTATTATACATTTTATCCTCTTTGTTGGTGTGCTAGAAAACACCAATTGTAACACATCTACAAAAAGCCATACTAGTTTAGTGGTTTGCTCAATTTCTTGTTGCGCAATTTACATCCAGGGGTTAATTAAGCGTTGTTTTTGCTGGTGTGCCTGACCCCAAGAAACCCATCACATTTTTCAACCGCCAAAATATACATTTTCCCTGAAGCATAAATTCACAGCGAAGGTTAATTACAAGTTTATCTCTTGTTGGGTGGCGTATAAAACACGCAATTGTAACGCGCTACAAAGCTACTAGTTTTGTGGTTGCTCAATTCTTTTGTGCAATTTACATCCAGGGGTTAATTAGCGTTGGTTTGCTGGTGTGCTGACCCCAAGAAACCGTCATTTTCATCGCTAAAATATATACATTTTCCTGTAGCCATAATTCTCAACGTAAGGTTAATTACAATTTTATCTCTTGTTGTGTGGCGTAGAAAACCGCAATTGTAAACCACGCTACAAAAGCTACTAGTATTGGTGTTTGCTCAATTCTTTTCCAATTACATCCAGGTTTAATTAAGCTGTTTTGCTGGTGTCTGACCCCAAGAAACCGTCATTTTCAACGCCAAAATATATACATTTTTCCTGAGCATAATTCACAAGCGTAGGTTTAATTACAATTTTAATCTCTTGTTGTTTGCGAGAAAACACGCACTTGTACACGCTACAAAGGCTACTAGTGTGGGTTGCTCAACATTCTTTTGCGCAATTTACATCCAGGGGTTAATTAAGCATGTTTTGCTGGTTGCTTACCCTGGAAACCGTCATTTTCACGCCCAAAAATATAAACATTTTGTTCCTGTAGCATAAATACCACAAGCCCGAAGTTTAATTACAATATATCTCTTGTTTTATGTGGCGTAGAACACGCAATTTGTAACACAGACTACAAATCTACCTAGTTTGGCGTTGCTCAAATCTTTTGCGCGATTTACATCAGGGGTTAATAAGATTGTTCTGCAGTTGTACTCAGTAAAAGAAACTTTGTTTTTTGTTTTTCACCGCCACAGAAGAAATTCCTGTACAAAATTCATACCGGAAGGTTTTAAGCCTTTTGTGTTTTAAATATTCAGTAAAATACACAGAGTTTTTAAACGCACATACAAGTCAATTTTTTCCTGCCCATTTGTGGAGCGCACTTTATATCCAAGTGTTTACCCAAGCTTCTTAGTGGGTTTCATTGCAATCTGATACAGGGTGTGTATTTCATCAAATACAGATATCTTCATCAAACACTGTCTATACATTTTAGAACAAACAGTATGTCAGACAGGCGGTGCAGGCTCTTCACCTGCGAGTGCAGAGGCACAAACATTCCCAGCCCAGAGGTCGCAGCACTGCAAGGGTACGTCGCAGCATGGGTCACTCGGTGAGCCACAACAGCTGCTGTCATCTAGCGCCGTGTGTTGTTCAGCAACCCCATGGTTCTTGATTTGTTTACTAGGTTCATCCACTTCCGCCCAGATGACACTGACAACCCCAGCCAATAGTTGGTGGGAAGTCAGAACACAATACCCTTAGTTGCCATGGCCCGGGAGCGGGTCATCGGCCCTCACCTCGGCCTCAAACCCGCCTCTGTCCCAACCGTTCCCCTCACCAGAGATCTCTATGTGGTCTGGGCTCAGCGCCACTATATAGCGAGGAGGAACAATTTGAGGAGGGCAGTCACAGCTACTTTGGCAGCGAAAGAAATGGGCCAATATCCCCTGGGGCTTTCTTGCAGTAGGCGGCAAAGTAAGATGCTTGAATGCATGGGAGGTCCATGTTGTGAGGTCAGCCTCTGCAATACCAAGACCGTTGATGAGGAGCGCAGTGACTAAGAAACACAAATAGATGATGATGTTCTGACCGCAACTTGGAAGCCGCGTGAGGCAAGGGCTTTCACCCATCATCGTCAGGAGAGAGAGGGCGTCAGCTTGCGCGTCAGCAGCGGCTCAGCCTGCAATGGTCGTGTGGGCCGTGAGTCATCAGATAGCCACAGTGTGGGTCCCGTGAGCAAAGCGGCCAACGTTGTTAAAAAATCCCGCTTCGCAGTCCAGAAAGTTCGGCACAGGGGCTCAATCGAGGCGGCGGTGGTAGTAATCACTCATGGCGGAGCGTTGGGCGTAAAATCCGATACACGGCGGTGGGCAGTTTCTTTGCTAAACACCGGAGAATCCAATATGGAATATGTTTAATCTGTAAAGCAGAAAAGTGAAACGTGGCCATGACTAACAGTTGGCAACACGGCCCTGCGTCAACACACTCAGCGTCACCATCCCGTGGCCTGAGAATACTGGCTCAAATGTGGTTGTCCATCCTGCCGCCGCAGCAACAGCAGCAGCAGCAGCGCCCATTAGCACGCATGCAGTTGCACGCCAGTCCAAGGCCTTCCACCCCCCGCCTCTAGCAGAAGGAGGCTGTTTCTCTTCTGACATCATCTCCCGGTCCGAGATGCTCCTGCTCCTCGCTACACAAGGCGCCAGCAGTAGACGTTCAGTGAGGCGATTGCAAAGAGGACAAGCAGTATGCGTCCAACCATCCCTAAGGTTGCAGCAGCTGACGCGTGGCTCTGTCCAAGTAGTTGGTACTGCAATCCCTCCCTTTTCCAAATGGTGACACTGCACCATCAGAGATCTAATGGATTGGTGCCGAAGCAGATTGGAGATTTCCAAGCCGTAATTTTCTTTCCCAAAAAGGCAGTACCAGCACTTCATAAATATGTAGAACAGAAGGTGGGGCCAGTTTTAAGCTTAATCGATTGTTCCAAGTGCACTGCAGCGCGGACGTCTGGAGCTGTAACTACGTCAGTGGCCATACATTCCTTTATGGCCCACTGGGTGAATGGTGCTCTCCGCCAGGCACACCAACAACTTGCACAGGAGACGCCCTTTCTCCTCCTACACGTTGTCAAACTGCTCGCTCCTGGCCAATGTCCGCCCCCTCCACCTCCCCCACCACCACCATCTTCAGCCTCCATAATTACTGCTCCTCATACCACATGAGTAGGGCACAGCGGTGTCATGCAGTTCTACACGCTGGATTGCCTCGGCTAACGAAGTCACACGAGGGAAGGAAGTGCGCTCTTGCTGCGTCATGCAGCAAAGAAAACGATGTGTGGCTTTCCTCCGCGCCAACTGCAAATCTGAATCCATGGTGACTGGTACAATGGAGAACATGGTGGTCAAGCGCTGCAACCGAGGAGGATGGGTCCATGCGCCCTGCATGGCGCATGTGTTCAATCTGGTTGCGAAAAGGTTCCTGAAGTCCTTCCACCGATCTTCAGAACATTCTAAATGGCCAGGAAACTGTCCATCAGCACTTTATCCATTCGTACAAACCAGGAACACCCTGCCTCGAGTTGTAGCGGCAAACGGCCCCCTCTCCCCAACAACTCTGATATAGCCGATGTTTCCAACCGTTGAATTCAGCCTGCACATGTTGGACCGACTGGTATGAACAGAAAAGGCCATTAAACGATTTGTTGATGATCCAGGCAGACCAGAAGTACTCCCCGTGTAACTCGGATGTCAGCCAGTGGCAGCTCCTGCGTGACACCTGCCGTTTGTTGCGGCCATTTTCGAGGAGGCCAACGTTATTTGCCAGTCGCCAGTACTACGGATGAATAAAGTCATTCCACTGCTTGTCATGTTCCTGGAACAGATGCTGAAAATCTGTCAGGGCAGGGACTGGAGACGTGCGACTACATCTCCGTGCCACATATCCGGTGGGGACTGAATGGAGGATGAGGACATTGGAGCAGAAGCATTTGTCTGGTGAAATGAGTGATTTTACTACCCAGTGACAAGAAGAGGAGAGCAGGGAGCAGCTTGGAGAGGTGAATGGAGATGAGGAAGACTAGGCAGATGATCCCCCAAGAAGCACCGTGCAGTATACAGTGTAAATGGAGGCAGGGGAGCCCCTCGGAGTCACTTGTGCAATGGCCCGCAAGCATGCTATTTGCCTGGCTAAGTGACAGCCGAATCGTCAGCATCCCGCAGAGGGATGACTCCTGGCTCTCCATCCTATTGGACACTCGCTATCCGTCCAAATGGGACCTTTTCCCAGCTATTGAG
The DNA here is from genome assembly GCA_025379985.1 of Phyllomedusa bahiana. Taxonomy (NCBI): domain Eukaryota; kingdom Metazoa; phylum Chordata; class Amphibia; order Anura; family Hylidae; genus Phyllomedusa; species Phyllomedusa bahiana. The sequence continues at coordinate 120,303 of JAODAL010004935.1, read as the reverse complement.
AGGGAGAGACAAACTCAAATACTATAGGAAATCCTCCGTAATCAGTTGCCGCTTCTATGTGCGGGCATCTTCCCTCACTGACAGGTCGACCGTGGGGTTCCTCAGCGCTCACTACTACTGCCGCGCTGCTGGGGAAGGGGGGGGGTAGAGCATTCCAGCTCCATCAGCAGTAACCAAAGTCTGGAGTTACTTATGAGCCATACATCCTCACCCGCCTAGTGAGGAATGGTAGTCGCCATCAGCAGCAAGACCTGGAGCATCCCTGAACCAACAGGTGGTGTCCCTACTTGGACAGCACTCTGCCACCACCCAGTTAGAGATCGCCGCTGACTACTGGGCAGCCAACTGGATGTGGTGGGCCGCAACTTGCCGAGTATTTGCAGTGGAGAATTGCTGTCCCCTGCCCGGCAGTAGAGTGGCATCAGGCTGGTGTTCAGTGCGGCGGGGGCCATCGTTACCGACAAGGAAACTGCTTTTGTCCACGGGAAATGTTGGAAACGACTTACCTTTGTCAAGATGAATCAGGCGTGGATTGGCATGATTCCACACACCAATGCCTTAGGCGTCAGACTACATCAGCCATGACGCCTCACCCAAACTGTGAGAAAAGAGTCTGGTTTTCAAACTACCTGCCTCATCCACTATTCTATGCCAGCCATCCCGCCTGATGCCACACATCTGCTTACAGTTCACCATCTGCCACCAACCATCTTTACCAGGGACTGTATTGCCGACCCACCTCCACACTCCTGTCATTTGCCACTGTCCCCTGAACCTCATGCTGATATGCAGTGGCTGCTGCCGTACCGTCCACACTGTGTCATTGTGCCACTCTCTACCTCATTGGCTGCTGCTGTGGCTGCTGCCGTGACCTACACACTCTGTCATTGGCCACTGTCTGACCTCATGCTGCGCTGTGGCTGCGCCGTGACCCTCCACACGTGGGGGGGGGGGGGGGGGGGGGGGGGGGGGGGGGGGGGGGTCATTTGCCACTGTCTGACCTCTTGCTGCTCTTTGGAAGCTGGCCTTGACCCTACACACTGTGTCTTGTACCACTCTGTGCACTACCCTTTTTTTTTTTGCCATCTCCAGATGTATTGTGCCACTGCCTGGACCCATTACCGCTGCTGTGGGCTGCTGCCGTGACCTCCACACTGTGTCATTGTGCCACTCTCTGACCTCCATGCTTGGTAGCATTGGCTGCTGTCGTGACCTCCAAATGTACATTTGCGCCACTGTCTGTCCTCATGCTGCTAGCTGTGGCTGCTGCAGTACACCTACACACTGTGCATTGTCCCACTCGTGGCCTACTCCTGTTTTTTTTTTGCCACTCCAGAATGTCATTGTGGCCACTGTCTGACCTCATGCTTCTGCGTTGGCTGCTGCTTGTGACTTCCACACTGGTCATTGTGCCACGACCTGAACCTCATGCCGCTGCTGTGGCTGCTGCCGTGACCTACACAATGTGTCCCATTGTCCCTCTGTGGCCCTACTCCTGTTTTTGCCACCTCCAGAAATGTCATTGTGGCCACTGCTGAAACCTCATGCTGCGCGCTGTGGCAGCTGCCGTGACCTCCACACTGTGGCATTGTGCCACTGTCTGACCTCATGCTGCTGCTGTTGCTGCTGCCGTGACCTCAAAACTGTGTCATTGTGCCACTGTCTAACCTCATGCTGCTTCTGTGGCTGCTGCACGTACCTCCACACTGTGTCATTGTCCCACTCTGTGGCCTACTCCTGTATTTTGCCACCTTCCAGAATGTGATTGTGCCACTTGCTGACCTCATGCTGCTACTGTGGCCTGCTGCCGTGGACCACCACCCTGTGGTCATTCGTGCACTGTCGCTGAACCTCATCCTGCTCTGTAGCTGCTGCCGTGACCTCCACACTGTGGTTATTGTGCCACTGTCTGACCTCTGCTCTGCTGTGGCTGCTGCCGTAACCTACACACTGTGTCATTGTCCCCACTCTGAGGCCTACTCCTGTTTTTTTGCCACCTCCGATTGTCAATTGTGCCACGGCCTGACCTCAGCTGCTGCTGTGCTGCTGCCCCGTGACCTCCACACTGTGTCATTGACCGCACTCTGTGGCCTTACTCCTGTTTTTGCCACCCTCCAGAAATGTCATGTTTGTGCCACTTGCCTACCTCATCTGCGGCTGTGGCTGCTGCCGTGACCTCCACACTGTTCAATTTGTCTCCACTCTGGTGGGCCTTACTCCTGTTATTTTTTTTTGCCACCTCCCAGAAGTCATTGTGCCACTGCCTGACCTCATGCTGCTGCTGTGGCTGCTGCCGTTGACCTCTCACACTGTGTCATTGTCCTCACCTCTTGGCCTCTCTGTTTTGCTTACCGTCCAGAATTCCATTGTTGCCACTGCCTGACCTCATGCTGCTTGCTGTGGCTGCTGCCGTGACCCGTCCACACTGTGCATTGCCCACCTGTGGCTACTCCTGTTTTTGCCACCACCAGAATGTCATTGTGCCACTGCCCGACCTCATGCCTGCTGCGTGGCTGCGTGCCGTGATCCTCCACACTGTGTCCATTGTGCTACTGTCCTGACCCTCATGCTGCTGCTTTGCTGCTACCTTTGGACCTCCACCTGCGTCCATTGTCCAAACTCTTGTGGCCTACTCCTGTTTTTTTTTTTTTCCCCCACCAGAATGTCATGTGCCACGTCTGACCCTCATCGGCTGCTGTGGCTGCTGCCGTAACCTACACACTGTGTCATTGCCCACTCATGTGGCCTACTCCCTGTTTTGTCGCTACCACCAAATGTCCATTGTGCCACACGTCTGAACCTCATGCTGCTTCCTGTCTGCTGCCGTGACCCCCACACTGGTGTCCATTGTCCCACCCTGTGGCCTACTCCTGTTTTTGCCACCTCCAGAATGCATTGTGTCCATGCCTGACCTCCAGGCTGCCTGCTGTGGCTGCTGCCGTGACCTCCACATTGTTCATCGTGCCACTGTCTGACCTCATTCTGCTGCTGTGGCTTGCTGCCCGTACCTCCACACTGTGTTATTTGCCACGTCTGACCACTCATGCTGCTGCGGTGGCTGCTGCCTGTAACCTACCACACTGTGTCAATGTCCCCACTCTGTGGCCTACTCCCTGTTTTTGCCACCCCAAATGTTCATTGTGCCACTTGCCTGACCTCATGTTCTGCTGTGGCTGCTGCGTGACCTCCAACACGTGTCATTGTCCCACGCTGTGCCTAACTCCTGTTTTTGCCACCTCCAGAATGTCATTGTCAACTGCCTGACCTCATGCTGCTGCTGTGGCTGCTCGCGTGACCTCCACACTGTGTCATTGAGCACCTTCTGACCTCATGCGCTGCTGTTGCTGCTTGCCGTGACCTCCAGAATGTCAATTTTTGCCACTGTCTGGACCTCATGCTGCTGCTGTGGAGCTGCACGTGACCTACACACTGTGTCCATTGTTCCCACTCTGTGGCATACTCCTGTTTTTGTCACCTCCAAATGTCAATTGTGGCCACTGTCTGACCTCATGCTGCTCTGTAGCGGCTTGCCGTGAACCTCCACACTGTGTCATTGTGCCCACTGTCTGACCTCATGCTGCTGTGAGGCTGCTGCCGTGACCTCCACACTGTTGTCATTGTGCCACTTGTCTGACCCTCATTGCCGCTGCTGAGGCTTGCCTGCCGTGACCTACACACTGTGGTCATTGCCCACTCTGTGGCCTACTCCGTTTTTGTTTTTGTTTTGCCCACCTCAGAATGTCATTGTGCCACTTGCCTTACATCATGCTGCTGCTGTGGCTGCTGCGTGTACCTCCACACTGTGTCATTGGATGCCACTGTCCCTGACCTCATGCTGCGCTGAGTGGCTGCTGCCCGGTGACCTCCACACTGTGTCATCGTGCCACTGACAGACCTCATGCTGCTGCTGCTCCTTGGCTGCTGCCGAGACCTCCACACTGTATCATTGTGCCACTGTCTGACCTCATCAGCTGCTGGTGCTGCTGCCTAACCTACACACTGTGTCATTGTCCCACACTGTGGCCTGACTCCTGATTTTGCCACCTCCAGAATGTCATTGTGCCACTGCCTGACCTCATGCTGCCAGCTGTGTCTGCTGCCGTGACCTCCACACTGTGGTCATTGTCACCACTCTGTGCCATACTCCTGTTTTTTTGCCACCCCCTGAATGTTATTTGGCCACTGCCTGACCTCTTGGTGCTGCTGTGGCGTGCTGCCGTGACCTCCACACTGTGTCAATTGTCCCACTCTTGGCCTACTCCTGTTTTTTTGTTTTGCCACCATCCCGAATGGCATTGTGCCACTGCCTGACCTCATGCTGCTGCTGTGGGCTGCTGTCTGTGACGCTCCACACTGTGTCATTTGGTCCCACTCTTGTCCTACTCCTTTTTTTTTGTTGCCCACCTCCAGAATGTTCATTTTGCCACTGCCTACCTCATGCTGCTGCTGTGGCTGCTGCCGTACCTTCACACTGTGGTCCCCAATGTCCCACCTCTGTGGCCTACTCCTGTTTTTGCACACCTCAGAAAATGTCAATGTGCCACTGCCTGACCTCATGCAGCTTGCTGTGGCTGCTGCCGTGACCCTCCACAACTGTGTCATTGTCCCACTCTGTGGCCTACTCCTGTTTATGTTGCCACATCCAGAATGTCATGTGCCACTAGCCTGACCTCATGCTGCTGCTTTGGCTCTGCTAGTGCACTCCACACTGTGTCATTGTCCTAACCACTCTGTGCCTACTCCCTGTTTTTCCACCTCCAGGAATGTCCATTGTGCCACTGCCTGACCTCATTCTGCCTGCTGCTGTGGCTGCCGCCGTGACCCCCCCTCCACACTCGTGTCATAGGCCACTGCTGACCTCATGCTGCTGCTGTGTCTGTGCCCTGACCTCCACACTGTGTAATTGTCCCACTCTGTGGCCTACCTCTTGTTTTTGCCACCTCCAGAAATGTAATGTGCCACTGTCTGACCCTCAGGCGCTGCTGTGGCTGCTGCCGTGACTCTACAACACTTGGTCATTGTCCCACTCTGGGCCTACTCCTGTTTTTTGCACCGTCCCAGAATGTCCATTGTGCCACTGTCTGACCTCATGCTGCTGCTGCCCTTGCCCTACAACACTTGTCATTGGTGCAACTGTCTGACCTCATGCTGCTGCTGTTGCTTGCTGGCCGGACCTACAACTCACTTGTCATTGTCCCACTCTCGTGGCCTAACTCCTGTTTTTTTTGCCACCTCCCAGAATGTCATTGTGCCACTGTCCTGACCTCATGCCTGCTGCTGCTGTGACCTACACACGTGTCACTGTCCCACTTCCTGACCTCATGCGCTGCTCCCGTAACCTCCCACACTTTTGTCCATTGTGCCGACTCTGTACCACTTCCTGTTTTTTGCCACTCCAGAAATGTCATTGTGCCACGGTCGTACCTCATGCTGCTGTGGCTACACCGTCACTTCCACACTGTCTGGATCAGTCTTAATGTTTCCACACCCTGAGCTCTCACTTGTTTTTTTTCCACTTTCTCTGGCATGACTTTTATCAGCAACATTTCCGCTTCAGTTTTTTGTCAGTTTTGAGCCCTCTTAAGTGGCCCATGGAATTTATAGTGAAGCATTCTAAGAGCGGGGCTGCAGTCATTGCTTGTCAAACTAAACCACACCATTGTATAAAGACCAACCAAGCTCCCTTCTGCATATTTAAGCATGGCACAACGTTCTACAGCACCCTGCAGGCCTCTGTGCAGCCTGGAAATAGCTGTTTTTTAAATTACGTGAGATCGTGCCGAAGTAATTCGAACAAAGTTTATTTTTTTTAGCCGAGAAAATACGCAGAAGTGAACGAAACTAATTTAGGGAAATTCCGCCCAACTCTTCTACCGATTAGTGGAAAATCGCCGTATGGACCATTAAAGTCTATGGGAGATGAACAACACATTCATCCTGATACCCAAATCAGGAGAGGAGAAGCTGGAATAACATCCACAACAGTAACCTTGAGATGTGCTACATCTTAGGCAATACGAATTAGGCTATAAAAGTCCACAGAAAACGTTCACAGGCTAAAATAATTCATTATGTTTAATGCTAACAGAAAACATGAGACGGCTGTAGCCACAGCTGTACATGTAGCAGCAGCTACGGGCCACTTTCCACACAACAAAGACACCGCCATCCTGAAATGGCACAAGGGAACTGCCAGGAAACCCCTATCAACTTTTGCACCAGGCCTAACAACTTGTTATATATGTGGGTGCTGTGGTGCAAGAACGTCCAAACGGGGAACGCGGAAGTTTCAGCTGCAGGGCCCATTAACAGCGGGTGCGGCGAGAGGACAAAACGGCCAACAGCCAGCTAAAATCAAATGGGGTGCCCACCCATTACTACTTCCTATTTTTGTTTTACATATCACAGGGCCCCTTTTGGATTCCGGCCCCTGACAAGAAAACTGCCTATTGCCACCCCTGGCATCCATTTTAAAAGTAGCCTGAATCCCTAAAACCACCAAAAAAGCCCTATGGAAACTCCAGAATACACCATTTCCCAATAAGAAATTAACATTTAAAATATATATAATTTTTCCAATCTTGCTTCTTTTGCTGCTGCTCGCGACGGCTACTTGCCATTCGTAACTGGCTGGCAACGTTTGCTAATGTTGTACCACCCTGACATTAGAACGTAAAGCCTATGCAACAGATGTCCCCATTGGTCAGTGAGGCTGTGTCAAATTCCTGCATTCTATTGTCAATTGGATGAAGGGAAATTGCTTGACTTTTGATTTGGAAACGTGAGGATCAAGGAAGGAGGACTCCCAGTAACTGCTCTTCATATTGATGGTCCTTGAAGCACAGCAAATTACATTTTTACAATAAACCTTTACTATTGGTTTTCTTTTACAGCGGCATGACCCAAAACCAGCAGAGATGCCCTTGATAGAACCTCAGAATAAAAAGTGCCGAAGAAAGTAGTCTTTTTGAACTCCATTTTATTAACTGGACATTGACTATACCTGCCCTTGCCGCAGTCATGAGCCCCACACCTGCATGGTCCTACACCCCTATTTGCTCGCTTACCACCCCTGTGGTCCGCTCCCAAAGACAGAAATTTTGTCAGAAAGATAATAATTTTTAAAATCTAGAAGAGTTTTTTCACATTCCTCTTATTGATAACTGTACTGCAAAGAGACGGCAATCACAGATTTATTCTTAAATCATTAATAATTTCCACCGGACAACTAGGATTAGAACAAATTGTTTTCAAACGAATATCTGTGAAATGCAGTCTGGTAGGAAGAACCGTAAACACCATATCAACAGTGTTCTTCCTTTCTGTCTCTGAGATTTACAACTGCCCAGTAGGACTAGCAATTGATAGTTTTCAACAAACTATCGTACAAGTGCGCTATTTGGGCCGAACTGAGATGCATGGACTGCAATAGAACTATTTAAAAGTGATATGGATTTAATATGGCGATCTTCGCACCACTGACAACAGGCGCAATTTCTATAAAATATGTATAACACAATTTGCGTACAAGTGAGCTCTTTGCGCCAAACAGACACACTGACTGCAATAAGAGTATTTAAATGTTATATGGATTTAATATGGCGGTCTTTGCACCACTGACAACAGGCGAAATTTACTAGGATATATGTATAAACACAATTTGCATACAAGTGAGCTCTTTGCGGCAAACAGACACACGGAGTTCAATAGAACTGTTTAAAAGTAATAGGGATAGTTTTTGCTGGTTTTGGAACACTGACACGCAGTGGGGGCAATAGAACGGGAAAAAAACAAATTTTAAAATTTTCACCTCCTTTAAAGGGGTTGCGGGGAAAAAAAGTGGTAAAAAACATTGTTTTTTTTTAAATTTCAAGGTCAAAACAATTTCTACACATTTTTCACCCCCCCCTTTAAAAACCCGACTCCCCCCAATAGCCCCCACCCCCCCCACGCGGCGGGGAACAAAAATTAATATATTTTTTTAAAAACCCCTTCTCAACAAAATAAAGGAAGTGAAATTACAAATTTAAATTTTAAAATTCGTTCCCGCAATGGGAAAGGGTTTTTGGGTTGTAAAAAGAAGAGCTGCTTTTCTGGGGCTTTAGAACAAAAAAATTGGTTTCAGACCCAAAGTTTGTCGGGCTTTTGGAATGACATAGCCAGAAAAAGGGGTGAACGGGGAAATTCGTGCATAGATAAAAAAAAGGGGAAACATGTTTTTTGGGCAGCTAATGGTCCTTAAAACCGCCAAGGGGTGACACCCCGTACATCCTCCTAAACTTCCCCTTTAAAAACCCCGGGGAAAAAGTTGTTGGCGGGCTGCCAAAAAGACGGAAACGCTGAAAAAGGCGTGTTAGTAAATGATTACCTAAAATTTGGGCCCCAAAAACTATCCCCCTTTGATGGGGAAAAATTTCCAAATTTAAGCCAAAAAACCGCGCCGATTTCAACTTTTGCCCAAAAAATATCCTATTCCCAAGCCCTCTCCCTATCGGGCTGTCATTTTTTTAAAACAGTATAAAAACCCTCATTTTAAAAATTGGGCTAGCCTGGGGCTAGATTACCCCGGGATTTTTTTGTGGGTTTGGCTGGACCCCTCACCTTTTCCCCCAAACAAGGTTTTTCAAGCCCCAAATTTGCAGGGAACACATCTCCCTTTTTAGTGGAAAATACTGCTACTCCCCCTTTCCCCTCCCCCCCCAAACTTTTGTTAAACACTGCATCTTTTTTTTCACCATCCACCCAAAGGAAATCCTCAAACAAAGGCCCTCCAGCTGTTTGGAAAACTACAATTCCCATCATGCCCTCTGTTCTAGTTTAAATATAAATGCATGAGGGGATTTTTATTTCCCAACAGCTGGGGGGCCGCATTTTTGAGGATCCCGGGACCACACTTCACTTTAACTTCGCATCAGCCTCGGGACCCCAAATTTTCCCTTTCCTTGAATTTGAGAAACTGTAACCCCCCGTTTAGGGCTTTGGGGGGAAACTGCCAACCCCAGGCCCCCCCTTGGGGCCTTTTAAAAAACCCATGTATTTTACAGAAAAATAAACAAAAAAGGTACAATAAAGCACCCCAAAATGACATTTTATGGCATAAAAAAAAAATTTAAAACTTTTAAGTAAATGGGCAAAGAGAGAGATTTATCCCATTTATATTCCATCCTTGAGATTTCTTTTTTTTTTCCTTTTTTTGGGGGTGATTGGGGGGGTGGATTTAGTTCCCTAAATATGATTCCCCTAAATTTTTGGGAAAAATCAATGAGTTAAACAACAATTTTTTCGGATAATGTCCCCTTTTCTGTAAAATATGTTTTGGTTTGGTTTGCCAAATTTTTCACTTGGGGAATTTTTTAATTTAAAGGACCCTATTGGAGCTTTTGTTTAAAGCAAGGGTTTTTTAATTTTTTAAAAGTCCCAAAAATATTGTTAAGCGATTTATTTGGCTATCGACATCGGGAGATTGGTTCGTAGTGGGCCCCCATCGAAAAGGTTTTTTTCGTTTGTGAGCGGGGTCGTTTATGAGCAAATGCCCAATTAAAGTCTATGGGAGAGAAAACCAACCCCTTCATTTTTAAAACCCAAACGGGCGGAAGAAAGTTTGGAATTAACATCCACAACAGTCAAAAGGATACTTGCAACATTTAGGCAACACACTGGGGGTTTATAAAAGCCACAGAAAAAAAAAACACACCCAATCACTATCCCTGTTTGTTCCACAGCATGCCCCTTTAAACCCCCCTCACCCAAAAATTAAAAAAGGCCAGAAGGCAGTATGATTTGAACCATCATTTTAAATTTTTAAACTGGAAAAATTTGAATATCCCTGTCCTGGAACCCCGCATGACCCCAAAAACCTTGCATGACCCCCCCAATTAAAAGTGGGGAAAAAGGAGCCCTTTTCAACCCCCATTGTATTTTTCACTGGCCCATTAAACTATACCTGTTCCCTCTGGGCCCCCCCACCCCCAATTTTGGGAAAAGGGCCCCCGAAAAACCCTTCCCCAAATGACCTCCCCTTTCCCAATTTAAAAAAAGTGCCAAAAAAAAAGGGAGTTTTTCCCAACCCAACCTTTTTTAAGTTTCAGGGAAAAATTGACTAAACCTGCCCCGGGGGGCCCAAAAGCATGAGCCCCAAACCCATAACCCCCAGTTTTTAAAAATTCCGGGGGAAAAAGGGAGTCTTTTCAACCACCATTTTATTTTAAACGGGAAACATTGACTAAAACCTGTCCGGGCCCACACATGACCCAAAAACCCGGATAACCCCCAGTTTTAAAAAAGGGAAAAAAAGGGGAGTCTTTAAAAACCCCCCTTTTTTTAGTTTCATTTGACCATTAAACAAACCTTTTTCCGGGCAAAGCATGCCCCCCCAAAAACCCAAACCCTGCCAAAAAAAAAAACCCCCCAAGCCGGAAGGATTTTCCCCCCAAAAGGTTGCCCCCGGGGGAAAAAAGGAGTTTTTTCCCAACCCCCCAAATTTTAGTTTTCACGGGGGAAAAATTGACTATCCCTTTTCCTGGGCCACGGGCATGAGCCCCAAACCTGAAATCCCCCCCAGATTTAAAAAGTGCCGGAAAAAGGGGGTCTTTAAAACCCACCATTGTATTTCACTGGACATTGACTTTTCCTGTCGGGGCCACGGGAATAAAGCCCCAAACCAGCAGGGCCCCCCACTTTTAAAAAGTCCCAAAAAAAAGGGATCTTTCAACCCCCATTTTAGTTTCACTGGCCCATTGACTAAAACCTGCCCGGGGGCCACAGCATGACCCAGGGCCGGGGGTTACAGTGGGGGGGGTTGGGGGGCCCCCGGGCTGGCTTTCCCGCATCTTTTAACAAGCAGGTTAAAATCCCTGTAAACGCAGAAAAAAAAAACTGTCGTGCTGAAGCAGAGTGGGGGAAGGGGAAGTTTGGAATTTCCACCTTCCTCATTTAAACAGTCAATACCTGGGTAGCGTTTCCCCCTTTCCGTATGATGGGGGAACCAATTGATTTTTCATTTGGGAAAAATACTGGGGGGTTTTAACGCTCCTGTTCCCCCCGGGTGCCCTTTATTTTGGCATTCTTTTTTTTCATTTTTACTCAAGTGCTGGAGGAAATGGTTCTGTCTTTTTTTCTCAGCCCCGTGCTCCATACTAATGTCCTCTGAAAAAACCAAAACATCTGGTCAAGTTTCCCTTTTAAATTCCCCCTTTGTAAAATTTAGGGGAATTTTTCAACAGTTTATTTTTTTAAAGGCAAGTTTTTATTTACTTTAATTTTAAAAAAACCCCAATTTTTTAAAATTTCGGTTTGGAATCCCCCCATGTTTTTTTTTCTCTTTTTTAATTGTTTTAAAAAGGGGGTTTTTGTCTCAATAAAGGGATTGAAAAGCTATTTAAAAGGGACCCCTTGAAAAAACAAGTCTTTTTGGGCAATATTTTCCCCAAAAAACAGTTTCCAAACCTATTCCTGTTTTTTGAAAAACCCCCATCCCCCTTTGAGCCATTCGGGACCATTGTAAAAAACCAAATTTTCTGTTAGAAACAATTTTTAGAATAGGCCCTTTGTATTCTGCATGCCCACAGAAAAATTTGCCCCCAAAAAATTTTTTAAAAAAGCTTTAAAACCCTTAGCCCCCTTTGGAAAAATTGTAAGAACAAATTTTCTTTTTAAAAAACCAACATTTTTTAGAATAAAAACCTTTTAAGGATAGCTGCAGGGTAACAGAAAAAGGGCCCCCCAAAAATTAAAAAAAATGCCCCCATGAGCCTTTTTGGGACATTTGTAAAGAACAAATGTCAAATTAAAAAACAACTTTTTTTGGGAATAGGCCCTGTAGTTTTTGCTGCTTTAAAAAACAGCATAAACCAAAAAAATTTTATAAAAATGATTTCTCAGCCACTGTAAAAATTGTTGAAGAGAAAGGGGCCACTTAGAACCACATTTTGTTCCAAAGGCCCAAAGATTAAAATTGTTTGTATCTCCCCAGCCCCATGACCCAAAAAATTTAAAAAAGACTTCTACCCAAATGTTAAAAATTGTAAAGGAGAAATGCCACTTAAAAGCCACATTTCTGTTCCAAAGGACCATGTTTATTTGCTGTATCCACGGGACAACAAAACCCCAAAAAAAATTCTAAAATATGACTTTCTCAGGCCAAATGTTAAAAATTTAAAGAAAAAATTCCCACTTAGAACCCACTTTCTTTTTCCAAAAGGCCAAAGATTATTGCTGTATCTCCAGCAAAAATCCCCCCCAAAAAATTTTAAAAAAATAACTTCTAAACCACGGTTAAAAAATGGGAGGCAACATGACCCCAAAACCATTGACAATTTTTAAAAAATTTTAAAGTTGTTTTTGAGTAAATGGAATTTTGGTTTTGTCATGAAACCTTGGGTTTTTAAATTTTCTCCTCATGGGGCAAAACCAGAAAAATAAACTGTTGGGAATTGTAAAATTAAAATTGCAGTAAGAAATTTGATCATTTTAAAAAAAAAGTTTTTTCAAGAGGACCATTTCGTTTGGAGAGGAATGTGAAGTAGCCCAACTAATCTTGTGAAAAAGGGAAATTTGGGGCCCAAAACAACTCATCAGAGTTTCCATGCCTAAATTAAATCTTAAAAAAAAGGGTAAAACCGTTTCCACTTTAAACTGGGGAAAAAGCCAGGATGCGTTTGTCGAAATGGGTCCCCCCGGCGGTGTGAAGGTCCCCTCAGAAAATGACGCGGGCTGCTGGGCAGGAAAAAAACCTTTTTGGGCGTGGGGGGAAGCCAGTGGGGCCTTTCCCGTCCCTTTTTTGGGATACCCAGAAGCCCTTTTGGGTTCCGGAACACATAAAAAAAACCATCGGTGTTGAAAGGGCGATAGTCGTGCCCCCAATGTTTTTAAAGGGGTTTTTCCTGGGTTTTTGTATCTTTCCCTGATTGAAACCCGTTGGGGGAGGTTTAAAAACCAAAGTTTTGCCAGGGGTTTTTCCCTTTTTGGGCCTTCGGGCCAAACCAATTGCCTCCCTGCGGGGCCGGGTTTCCCTGAACAAGGGCCCTATTTGGCCCACTCTATGCATCACCTCCGCTGGCGTTTTTTTCCACCGGTAAAAAATTTGAAAAAAAGGTAAGAAAGACCCCAACAGAGGGTCCCCAGTTAAATCAATCAGCAAGGTTTTTCCATTTTCCTGAATTTTTAAACTCTCTATTTGGGTGGGTGGAAGGAAAGTGTGAGTTTTTTTTTTTGTAGGGGGGATCCAAGGGGGGGCCCCCCAGAAACTGTTTTTTTTTAAAGGCCTTAATGCGGGAAACATGTTGGAGGAAATGAGGGGGGGGCCATTCCAAGCCTTTTGGGGGCCACAAATTTCCCCAACTGCCAAAACCCCAAAAATTTTCCAAGGCGGGGATGTCGGTGTCTAGGAATATCCTCCCCTCCCTCCCTTTTCCTTTGGGGCCAAAAGCTTAAACACGCCCTGACTTCCCTTTAAGATCCCAACCCTGAGAGCTGAGGTGCCCCCTTGGCCCCAGTTTTGGGCCCAAAAACCCACTGCCAAAATAAAGGGGCCCGAAAAAATTTTGGGAAAAAATGTGGGGCCCTTTGGGGTTTTGAGGAGAGAAAGGTTTCCGGTCTGAATCTGTGTCCGTCTCCCCCTCCTTTCCTGGGGGGGGACCCTAAAGTTTCGAGTGTCCAACGTGTCCAAAACTAAGATACCACAATGCCCCAGGGCTGAAAAAAGGGAAATCTTTCCGCACTAAACCATTTTGGGGCTTCTTCAAAACTGGCATGGATTGCAGATTTTTTCCCACCCGCCCCCCAAATCTCGGGGGCTCAAACCCCCCCGGGGTCCGCACCGGGCTGGGGGGTTCCAAGGCCATGTTCACTTCGTAATGGAAATTGGCATTGGGGAAGCCCCAAAATTGGGCGGGGGCATGTGGGGGTAAATTTTCCCCCTTTTTTGCCCCCGTCAAAAAATGGGGACGGTTTAAAGGGGGGGCCCAGCTAAACGTTTGGGGCAAAAAAAGCCAGGGGGGGAAAAAAAAAGCGGGGTGCAAACGGGGGGAAAGTGCGAACTCAGACCTCGACCCTTCTTCAGCAGGGCGGGCCCCCAGCCCCGGGTAGTTTCTTTAAAAATTTTTTGGGACGACAAGGTTCAGGGAAAATTTTGGCCAGGAAGGGATGTGTTCCACCCAAAGCGATCTTAAGGGGGCCAGCAGATTTCCCCCCGTTATCGCACCCCAAAACCTTCCCCTGGCACAAGGTTCTTGTCACCCAGCCAGCGCTCGGTCTCCCTTGCGGAGAAGGGCCAAACCACAGCCCTGGGCCTTTGGGGTTTGGAAAGGTCTCCAAGGCGATTTTAAATTTCAACAAAAAGGGCCCGGGGTCTTGGGCACTTTATGCCCCTAGGAGGCCCCTTGGGGGGAAAAAAGCCCCTTTCACCCTCCCCGCGGTTTTGGGAAAAGCGGGGGCCCAGCCCCGAGAGGGCCCCCCGTCAACCCCCCGACACATCCAAACCCCGCTCACCCCGTGAGCTGTCACAGAGATTAAAAGCGGCCTTGGGCCCTGCTTCTTTGTCCATGTGTTTGGTGGTGAGAAAGGACTTTTTCCCGGGGCAAAAAGATTTCAGACAACCGCCCGGGAAAATTTTTTAAAGGAAAAACGTGGTGGCCAGGGGAAGGGGCGGCTTTTTTGGCAAAGAAAAAGCTGCCGGCATTGGTTTGGGGGGGGAGGCGAGGGGCCCATGACGTGTCCCGGAAAACCCATCGTGTCCCCCAAAACGGAAAAGGAATATTTCCAAGGCCAAAAGCCTGGGAATTTCCGGGGCTTCCCGGCTTTTGGGTTTGGGTGGGTTTTGGGTTTTAAAATGTTTCTTCTTTCCCCAAATTGGAAGACAGAAGTTGGTGCTAGACTGGGGCCGGGTGTAAAGGCGGGGCAGGTCGTCAAAATGGCGGAAGGAGAAAGGGGGAGGGAGGGTTCCGTGGTGTGGGGGTTACTCGGGCGGGTGGGGGAAAGGGGGTGAAGCGGTGGCTGATTCCCCCATCATATCTCTGAGAGACCAAGGGGAGGGTGAAGGGAAAGGGTTGGGGGGCGGGGAGGAGGAGGCGGAAAAACAGAGGGTGTGGGGCAGTGGTTTGGGGGCCCCGGGGTCGGTCCCGGGCCTTTTTTTGGCCAAGTGTTCCCTCCATTTCAAATCAAACCCGCTGCATGGGACCTAGACATTGGGTTGGGGGTGGTTAAAACCCCTTTAAGGGTTCTTTCCTTAAATTATTCGTTTACGGGAAAAAGGGGGGAAAATGAACCCTCCGGGGGGGTGAAACAGAGGCTTGCTTTAAAGAAGGGGCCCAGGCTTGAGAGGTTTCCCGGACCCCTTTTTGGGCGGCGATAAGGAGGAGCGGGGGTTTTTCCCCTTTACCGTGGGGGGGCGGGGAAACACATCACCCTTTTTGTGGGCCGGCCCTTTTCCCTTTTTGTGACGGGACCCGTATTGGGCACTACCCCCTTCTTCCCCTTTCCCCCTTTGTCCACTTTAAGAAGCGCCGCCCAACCAAAAATTTTCGGGAAAAAAAAGGGTTGGGTTCCCCCCAATGTCCCCCGGGGTCTCATATCATCTACAAAAAGGGGGACTTTGGGCCCTTTCCCGACTTTCTGCATTCCAAAGCTGCGGGGTACAAGCAAGGGGCAAAAGCAAGGCGTTGCCCGGTTTTGAACCGGGATTTTTGCCTTTGAAACCGGGTTTCCTTCACCTCCTCTTTTTGGCTTTAGTAACTGGGCGGCCCAAAAAGCAGGGTAAATCATCCTCCCTTTATCTTTTTAAAATCCTTCTGACCCCAACCGCATTTTTTTATCAAAGAGGGGGCTTCAGACAATGGATTTATCCCAGGGGGGGGGTTTCAAGAGTTGACATTTTGGGCTGGGTTCCAAAAGTTGGACGGAAGCTGTTTTATGGATGACGACATTTTTGGCCCTGATTTGGGGGGCGAGGGGGTAAAAACTGCTAGATGCAGGGTTTCCCTTAAACCACTGAAAGGGCAGGGGTTGCCGCGATGTTCATTACTTAGATTCACCCGGGGGCCCCGACCCACGATGACAAGGGGCCCGCGGTCCCTGCAAGACATCCCTGGAGGGGTGTTGACGCCAAACACGGAAGGAGCTACCCCTTTTTCTCGTTAAACCTTTTACCTCCATGGGGCTTAACCCCCCTTTGCTTTGGTTACCACCCCCGATTTTGCTCCATGTTCAAAATATAAAAAATTTTTAGAAGGGATGGAAAAATTTTTTTTGGGAAAATCTCTTATTAAAAGATGGCAAATCACTAAATTTTAAATCCCCCTAATCAAAAACAAAAATTTCTGGTTCAAATTTAACTGCAAAGGGGTCTATCAACAAATCTGGAAAATTGGGCCAAAAATCAAAAAAAAACGTATCCCGTTAGTTTTTGTATTTAAAACAAGGTAAATTTTTGGGACCTTTCAATTCACCTGGGGTGACTATAGAATTTTTCGTTTAAGTTTTTCCCTGGTGATGCTTGGGGTCAATGAACAAAGCTGGGGTGCGCAAAATTTAAAAAACACGTATTGTTTTGTTTTTCGTATTAAAACCGGGATTTTTTTTCACCCTTTTAAATTTCTTCCCTTGGTGACTATAGAAATTTCTGTTTTTAATTGTACTTTGGGAAACGCGTCAATGAAAAAAAGGGTGGGTTCGCAAAATTAAAAAAAAAAGTATATGTTATTTTTTTAATTAAAAAGGTTTTTTTTTAAAACAACCGGGTATTTTATTGCAATTTAGGGGTTTCAAAACCGGGGGGTTGGGAACAAAAAAAAATTGTTTGTTTTTTATTAAAAGAAATTTACCGTGGGAAAAAAGCTTTTTTTGCACTCAATGAACAAAAAACTGGGGGGCGCAAAAAAGTTTTTTTTTTAAAAAAAACACCTTTAAAACCTTGGGGTTTATGTTTGTTTAAATTTTTGGGGGATAATAACAAAATTAAAAAAAAAATTTTTTTATTTTTTTCACTTTTTTTTAATTTTAAAACACCTTGGGGGGGGGTGGGGGGGGGGGGGGCTATAGAATTGCTGTTTTAAGATTTACGTTGGATGCCGGGCGTTAATTTAAAAAAAGCTGGGTGGCAAAAGTCAAAAAACACGTATCTTTTTTTTTTTCGTATTTAAAAAACGGGATTTTTTTTCACCTTTTCAATTCACCGGGGGTAAATTAAATTGTGTTTTAAGATTTAAAAGGGGGATGCTGCCGCTCAATGAACAAAGGGTGGGTGCCAAAAAAATCAAAAAAACACGTTTTCTGTTTTGGGTTTTTGGATAATAAAACGGAAAATTTTTTTTCACCTTTCAATTCACCTGGGTTTACTATAGAATTGCTGTTTTTTGAAATTTTCCTGGGGTTTCTGCGTCAAGAACAAAGCTGGGTGGCAAAAAATCAAAAAAAAACGTATCTGTTTTGTTTTTGTATGATTTTCCAAATAATTTTTTGGCCCAACAAACAACCTGTGGGTGACTTCAAGATTGCTGGGTTGTAATTTAACTGCAAGGTGGGGTATATCCCAAAAAGGGGAATGGGTTTTAAAAATTTAAAATGAAAAACCTATCTGAAATGTATACTGATAATAAAAGTGGAGTTTTGCACCTAACAAAGAGACCTGCAGTTACTAGAAATGATATGTATCCAATATAAGTTCAGGCTGCCCAATATCCAGGAAATATTTCAATAGCAAACTGTTAATAATAAAGATATTTCAGTGCAATGTCTACACTAAGTCTTGGTGAACTTTATCCAGTGTTCTTTATAGATAGAGCTTGTCTGTGTTCGCCCACGCCCCCCCCCACACCCCGTGACTTTACAGTGGTAGATGCTGCTTTAAAATTCTCTAGCTACCTACATAAAATTTTCAAATCTCTAATCTAACTAAATTGGAAGGATCACTGCTAATAGTAGAGGTTTTTCTGTGCAGAAATAGACTAATTTTGCTGAGCTTTTTGGCTACAGGCAGAGCGCACGTGCTTTTCCTATGAGATGCTGAGAGACACTAAGGCTGAACAGGAAACGCTGTTCTATGTAATACGAGGTCATGTGATTTTTCCAGCCAATCGCAACCATACACATCCCAGTCATGACGTCGCACACACATCTCACCCTGCTCTATTCTGTAATCTGATTTGCTGGCCGCCAAAATTACAGGAAGCGCCGAAAATGGCGCGATCTTAAAAGATGATGCACAGATTTTAACCTTAATTATCGCATGATCTGAAAATTTCGATCACCATAAAAACCTTGCCGATTTCAACTTTGTCGATAAAAATCACTCAACACTAGTCCCTGATAAGCATGCAATAGTGGCACGCCAAGTCACATTGTTTAAGATTTTCAGCCATTTGATTGCTCCTAAGCAGCTACTTCATAGCAGTCATAAATCAACTGCAAACACACATACACATTCCAAAAACAGTAGCACACAATCAACTAAAGAACTATCAAAGGAGACTAGCAATTTTTGAAAAAGCATTTCTCTATCTAGGATACATGAAAATTTTTTGAGGTTCTTAGTTCACATTTTTTATCACAATTGCTTAAGCCCACCTCTGAAACTTCAACGGGACCTCAATGCAGGTGGGTTTTACACTATTTTGTTACCGCTGTATTGGGTTATGTTCAGACCTACACACTTCAGGGAGTGAAGGCACCAGCTTCCAAGTATACTGCATTGATTTAAAAGCCTGTGAAGGTGGGTAGAGTGCAAAAAAACAAAATGGAGACAGCCACTCCTCCCTACATAAGCTATAAACAATATATGGTTTTGCACAACCAAAAAGCTTTTTGAAAAAAAAAAAAACGAGCATAGGTGCACACTGGTGTGGCAGCTACATACATACACATTCCAAAAACAGTAGCACACTATCAACTAAAGAAACTATCAAAGGGGAAATAGGAATTTTTGAAAAAGCATTTCTGCAATCTAGGATACATGAAAAATTTTTGAGGTTATTAGTTCATATATTTTTTTTTTAACCAATACTTTTTAATGATTTTTTTTTCTTCAAAAAAGAAAAAAACTGTACAAACATAAGTAAATCGGCAACCATTGGTATAGATACAATATGTAGTCGATGCGGGAACAATGATAACATGGTAAATCAACATTATCAGACAGATGTATAAACAGAAACATGTCATTTACGGAAATCAGACATGAGAAGATACAGGTATAATACTTTAGATAAACTTGGTAAATAACAGATTTACCCAGAGCTGTCGTATGTCAAATTCCAGCCTATGTTTGCAAGTGGGATATACAAGTAGTATGACATCAACTTTCAGTCCTTTGAGAACTAGATGTATAAAAGAAGCATATCTATGACCACGAAAAGGTTTTCATTGTACAATTGCACGATCCAAAATAACCATATAGAAAATCTGAGAACTCTTGTATAAACATATGATAACTAAAAATGGAGAAGGGAGGACAAAGTGGGGAGGGAAAATTTAGGGGGGGAGGTCTGGTCACATCGGTTTTTCAGGAGCACTAATCACAATAGCTTATCTTTATGTCTGTAAGAAAGGATATTCTGCTATCCACGCGGACCATCTTGAAAAGAATTTAGGTGCAGTTCCCTCTTTAAATGCAGTATTTTTTCATACATACAATTTGTAGAGACTATCTCTGAAACTTCTGAAGTTGATGGGGGAGACGCTACTTTCCACCTTCTAGTGATAGCCAGTTTTGCCGCATGAAGGATATGACAGAAAATGGTTCTGTTTAAGAGTGGGATGTTATTTATATCGATTAAAAATAACGCAAATTCTGGGGACTTAGGACATTTAACCTGGGCGAATTATTAGTTCATATTTTTGATCAAAACTGCTTAAGCCCACCTCCGAAACTTCAACGGGACCTCAATACAGGTGGGTCCTACACTATTTTGTTACCTCTCTTTTAGGGTCTGTTAAGACCTACACAATTCAGGGAGTGAAGGCACCAGCTTCCAAGTATACTGCATTGATTTAAAAGCCTGTGAAGGTGGGTGGAGTGCAAAAAAACAAAATGGAGGCAGCCTCTCCTCCCTACATAAGCTAGAAACAATATGTGGTTTTTGGAATGTGTATGTATGTTGCTGCCACACCAGTGTGCACCTATGCTTGTTTTTTTTTTCAAAAAGGTTTTTTGATGTGCAAAACCATATATTGTTTCCACCAAATTATTTTGTCAATGGGTGGGATGAACAAAATAGCAATTTTTTTGTTTGTTTTTTATGAAATTAACCATGTAGCACAAAATTGGATTAACTTTATAGTGCAGGTTATTACAGACTATAACCAATAGGCTTACATACATGGAAGTCCTGTGGGCTTTTTGCAGGCCTCTGGCTATCATGTGTAACGGTCCGTGGTAGTGGATCCTCTGGACCACCGCTAGCGATGGTAGTAGCCTAGCCAGGGAGCGGAATCTAAGAAGGTCCGGTTTTCACCAGAGCCCGCCGCAAAGTGGGATGGGCTTGCTGCGGCAGATTGCTACCAGGTCGCTACCTCTGACATGACTTGCTTGCGGTGGCTGCCGAGGTGTGGCATGGTACAGAATCGTGAGGCAGGCTCGTAGTCCGGGATAGGCGGCAGGTCAGGACAGGCGGCAAAGGTTTGTGGTCGAGGGACGGAGGCAGAAAGGTACGGTACACGTTATAGGCAACAAGACACAATGGAACGCTTCCTCTCTAGGCACAGGGCACTATCGATTTGGCAGGCTAACACAGAAGGCCCAGGACTTAAATAGGGGGAGCGGCCGGTGCAACCAATCACCAGCGCGCTGTCCCTTTATATTTAGCTGCAGTACCCCTAGGGCGCGCGTTACCCGTAACAGTACCCCCCCTTAGGCCTCCCCCTCTTCCTGGCCCGCAAAAACCTAGACAAGAGACCCCGGTCCAGGATGTTATCCTTTGGTTCCCACAACCTTTCCTCCGGCCCAAACCCCTTCCAGTCGACCAAGAAAAAATGTCTACCACTAACCGTCTTCATGACCAAAATTTCCTTAACAGTAACAACATTGTTGGAGTCAGCTATGGGAGACAGGGGAACCACTGACCGAGAGAACCGGTTAAGGATGTCCGGTTTCAGCAGGGAGACTAGGAAGGAGTTTAGGATGCGCATAGTAGGAGGGAGCCGGAGTTTGTAGGCCACAGGATTGGTGCGCCTCCGGACTTCAAAGGGCCCTAAAAAACGGGGTCCAAGCTTGTAGCTGGGGATATTAAAACGGACATACCTGGCAGACAGCCATACTCTATCGCCAGAGACAAAGGATGGAGGGGGTCTTCTCTTTTTGTCCGCTAGAGCCTTCATGCGAGCAGAGGACTGAAGCAGAGATTGACGCGTCTCCTTCCAAATGGCAGAAAGGTCGCGGACCATCTTGTCCACAGCAGGAACATCAGAGGAGGCAGAGGGCAGCGGAAGGGGGCCGGGGATGCCGACCAAAGACAACAAAGAAGGGGGATGCCTCGGAGGAACCAGAGAGTTGTACGAAAATTCCGCCCATGGTAACAGACCAGACCAATCCTCTTGTGTAGCGAAATGGTGTAGATAGGTACCCAAGACCTGGTTCACTCTCTCCACTTTTCCAGTAGATTACTGGTGGTATGCGGAAGAGAAGTCCAGTTCTACTTGTAGTAGCGAGCAGAGGCCTCGCAAAAATCTTGAGATGAATTGAACTCCCCGATCCGAAACAATATGTTGGGGAAGTCCATGCAGCCGGAAGATATGCTTAAAAAAGAGGTTGGCGAGTCCAGGAGCAGAGAGGAGACCAGGCAAGGGAATGAAGTGTGCCATCTTGGAAAAACGGTCAGTGACCACCCAGATAACCGTATTCCCATCAGAAGGAGGTAGATCGGTGATAAAGTCCATGGCAATGTGGCCCAAAGGACTGCTAGGTACCGGCAGAGGCTGGAGTAACCTCGCAGGTCTGAGTCGAGGTGACTTGTTGTGGGCACAGGTGGAACAGGTTTCCACAAACTCCTTCACATCTTTAGCGAGATCAGGCCACCAGTAGAATCGGGAAATCAGTGAACAAGACCTCCGAACCCCAGGGTGTCCAGCTGTGCGAGAGCAATGACCCCACTTCAGAACCCTCAACCGGAGTGCAGGGCGCACATATGTCTTGACCGGGGGTACACGTTGGAGGTTAATGGGAGCCGCGGATACCAGGCATTCTGGAGGTACGAAGTGCCGTAGAGCAACCTCTTCTTCTCCACTGACATCGTAGGCACGAGAAAGGGCAGCGGCCTTGACGTCCTTCTCTGCCGGTTGGAAATGGATAACATAATTAAACCGGGTGAATAACAGATAACACCTCTCGTGGCGTGGGTTTAGACATTGCACTGTCTAGAGGTACAGAAGATTTTTGTGATCAGTGAAGATATTCTCGGGAAATTGAGCACCCTCCAGGAGGTGGCGCCATTCTTCCAGAGCAAGCTTAATGGCCAGAAGCTCTCGATCCCCGATGGTATAGTTCCTCTCTGCAGATGAAAATGTCCTGGAAAAAAACCCACAGGTCCGAGTCTTGCCCTTGGGCTCCTTTTGGGTGAGGACCATCCCAGCCCCTATGGAAGAGACGTTGACTTCTAATAGAAGGGTTTCTTGGTATCAGGCCGGGACAACACAGGAGCGGAAGTGAATGCTGCCTTCAATTTATAAAAGGCTTCTTCGGTGGCCAATGGCCACAGTTTCTGGTTGGCATGATTTTTGGTGAGAGCCACAATCGGTGCCACCAATGTCGAGAACTGTGGGATAAACAGCCGGTAGTAATTGGCGAAGCCGACGAAGCGTTATATGGCCTGGGAGGCCAACGGGTCGGGCAACTGCAGAAACGGCGGAGAGTTTAGTGGGGTCCATCTGCAGACCCTTGTCCGAGATTATATATCCGAGGAACGGAAGGCTGGTCTGGTGGACCAGGCACTTTTCCAGTTTGGCGTAGAGATGGTTCTCGCGCAGGCGTTTCAGGACCTGCCGCACATGCCACTGGTTGGTCCCCAGATCGGGTGAAAAAAACAGGATGTCATCCAGGTAAACAACTACGCAGACATACAGGAGGTCACTGAAAATGTCATTGACAAGTTCCAGGAATACTGCTGGAGCATTGCACAAGCCGAAGGGCATCACAGGATACTCGAAGTGCCCATCATGAGTATTGAAGTCCGTCTTCTACTCGTCACCCTCCCGGATCTGGACGAGATTATAAACTCCTGCAAATCCAACTTTGTAAAGACTTTAGCTCCCCAGAGACGATCAAAGAGTTCGGTAATCAGTGGCAAAGGATACCGGTTTTTAATGGTGATCTTGTTGAGACTGCGGTAGTCAATGCATGGTCACAGGGACCCATCCTTGTTCTCCACAAAGAAGAAACCGGCACCCGCTGAAGAAGTAGATTTACGGATAAAGCCTTTCAGTAGCTTTTCCTTAATGTAGGCCAACATAGCCTGAGTCTCGGGTACGGAGTACGGGTAGACACTACCCCGGGGCGGACTAGTCCCAGGCAGCAGGTCTATAGGGCAATTGTAGGGACGATGTGGAGGAAAAGTCTCCGCTTGCTTCTCAGAGAAGACGTCCTCAAAGTCTTGATATGGTTGTGGCAGGCCTGGTAGAGACTTGGGAGCTGGTTGTGGATGAATGGGGCGCACCCGACGAGGTGCCACTAGCCAGCGAGACTGGTAGTCTCGACCCCAATGCAAAACTTCACCCGTCTTCCAGTCGAGCATAGGGGCATGACGCTTCAGCCATTGAAGCCCCAGGAGAACAGCCGATGAAGAACGGGGTAGCACGAAGAATGTGATCCTCTCCTTGTGCAAAGCGCCTACTTGTAGGACCACCGGTTCAGTCTGAAAGAGGATGGAGTCGCTCAGCAGCTCTCCACTAACGGACAAGATGACCAAGGGTTGGTCTAAGCAGACCACCAAGAGACGATACTTGGCCTCCAAAGTACCATCCATAAAAGTCCCGGCAGATCTGGGATCCAAGAAGACAGCCACTTGAAATGAGATTCCGGCATTAGCTGTGACTAGAACTGGCAGCATGAGCCATAGAAAGGGATGGCTCACACCTAGGGACGCCTCTCCCATGAAGCCTAGGTGCGCTCGTTTCCCAGACGTTGTGGACGGAGCGGACAACCCCTATGGAAATGTTCAGGGCTGCCGCAGTAGAGACACAGGTCCTCCTCACATCACCGTGTAAGTTCTTGCAGAGTCAGGTGGGCTCTGTCCACTTGCATGGCCTCTTCCATGGCTAGCTGCAAAGGAGGCAGTGGAGGGCGAAGAAACACTGGCGCAAGACGAGATAGACGACGCGTTCGCGCTCTTGACGGAGCTCCTCCCGTCTCTCCGAGAAACGGATGTCAATCCGGGTCGCCAGATGGATGGGTTCACTTAACGAAGACAGAGGGTCCCTGGTGGAGAGGGCATCCTTAATCTGGCTGGAGAGGCCCTTTTTGAATGTGGCGCACAACGCTGCAACGTTCCAAGCCAACTCCAAAGCTAGTGTGCAGGATTGCACGGCGTAGTCTCCTACAGAGGAGCTCCCTTGTAGTAAGTTCAACAAGGCGGTCTCGGCAGACGAAGCACGGGCAAGCTCTTCGAAGAAGCTGCGGAACTCCTGCAGGAATGTCGCAAGATCAGTTGTGAGTGGAGTCGCCCAGGCCAAGGCTTTTCTGGAGAGGACACTGACCATGAAGGCCACTATGTACCTTTCAGACGGGAACTGACCAGCCATAAGCTCCACGTGGATGGGTGATGAAGCCCCTGCAGGCCTTAGGATCCCCGTCAAACTTTGTCGGCATGGACAACCGGAGTTTAGGGCCGGCGGACATCCCGGGAACGGCTGCCACAGGTGGAGCCACGGCAGCCGGCTGCTGCTGCTGAGTGACAAGGAGCTGCTGCATCATCAAAGACAGTTGATGCAGCTGTTTCGCTTGCTGCACGATCTGTTTCGAATGTTGGGCCATGATGGTGGTGATGTCAGAGACGCTCGGTAGAGGCACCTTGGCCGGATCCATGGCCGAATCGAACTGTAACGGTCAGTGGTAATGGATCCTCTGGACCACCGCAAGCGATGGTAGTAGCCACGCCAGGGAGCAAAATCTAAGTAGGTCCGGTTTCCACCAAAGCCCGCCGCAAAGCGGGATGGACTTGCTGCGGCGGATTGCTACCAGGTCACTACCCCTGACGTGACTTGCTTGCGGTGGCTGCCGAGGTGTGGCTTGGTACAGAATCGTGAGGCAGGCTCGTAGTCAGGGACAGGCGGCAGGTCAGGACAGGCGGCAAAGGTTCCTATTAGAGGGACGGAGGCAGAAAGGTACGGTACACGGTAATGACAACAAGACACAATGGAACGCTTCCGCTCTAGGCACAGAGCACTATCGATTTGGCAGGGTAACACAGAAGGAGCAGGACTTAAATAGGGTCAGCGGCCGGTGCAACCAATCACCGGCGCGCTGTCCCTTTAAATTTAGCTGCAGTACCACGTGCACCCGGTCAGCAGCAGGAGCGTGCACCGGGACGAGAATAGGAGCGCAGCGAGGTAAGTGGAGATCAGAGCTCCGCTGCGGGTGCAGGTGTGCCCGCGACCCGATACGGGGATCGCGGGGACACCCGTAACATCATGGCTGCACAGCAACACCCTGCACTTGCATTGGGTGCCAATGGGCTGACAGAGAAATCTAAAAATCTAGGGGGTTATCATGCTGGGATCACTGTAAGCACCAATCCTCACCAAGAGTTTGTTCCAGCTGCTCAGCCCATCTTAGCTATGTAACTGTACATGGAGATGTGCCAGATTATCTAAAAAATTTAATGTACAGTTATATCCATTTGCAGGAACAGCTTAAAGAAGGGCACAAACATATTTGTCCAGTGGATGTTTCATGTAAAGATGTAATTTGCTGGCATACACTCTTAAGGGAGTTGTCCAGCTCCCCTTTTTTAAACTTCTAATATGGCTCAAAGCATGAATGGAAATTAAATAAAGAAAAATTAACATTTGTACTTGCATTCCAGTGGTGAGTCTCCCAGTACTTTCTCTGGGTCTTCTGTTGTCTACAGGCAGCGACCGAACAGAACGCCAGCCTCTTATTGGCTGCAGTGGTCACGTGACATTGTCCAACACCATTGTTTGAAAATAAAGGCTAAGAGCATGTGATCACTGCAGCCAATCAGAGGCTGCAGAGGAGATGTTCCATTTGGCCGCAGCCAGAAGACAACATTAGACCCACGGAGCCAGAGGACAAGGAGATGTATCACTAAAACGAACAACAGTGCAGAATTTAGTATTTTTTTATTTTTTATTTTCTTATGGGCTCTGCACCATATTAAAGTTTAAAAAGGGATGCTGGACATCCCCTATAACATTTTATGGTTATATGTAACAAAGTTTTCTGTGCAGTTAAATTTGTATTGTACAACTATTTCGAAAAGTGACAGGCAACTGAATGGTCAATACACCTTCCTATTAAGACAAAACATCTATTTAAGACATTATTTGGTTTATTTCAATGCCATAAATAAATTGTGCTAAGAAGATTAAAGATTAAGGGGCATTAACTTTAGATGCTTTCTTCTTAATCTAAGAGTTCTTCATGTTAGGACGCTGGAAAATTGTGTCCAGTGAAACACAAGGGGAAAAACACTAATGAAAATGAATAGTAAGTGAATACAATAAGTACCGTATTACTTATTCCTTATTTCTTCTCATTCTCACCCAAAATCAATGCCAGGGTTATCTGGTGGGTTCAGTAATGAGGACTAAAGGCCAGCAGAAGACGGGACTATCTAAAGATGACTTCGGTGCCAAACCATTCTAGTATTTTTCTTCTTGTATGATTCACAAATAACCTATTAGATCTCATTGTTAAGGTATGTATCTATAATGAAACCTATTTTTTTTTCCAGTTAAAAGTAGATGCATACGTCTTCTGTAAATATTTTGCAAATTATTTCCTTTGGTGAAACCAAGCAAATCCCAGTTTAACACTGCCTAAAATGTCCTATTTTATCTGTAATTTCACATATCTCACCAGCAGTAGGAAATACTATTTTCTTCATTTGTATGAGAAAAATTAGATGTATAGTCTCCTCAATAATACAAATACTACTACTACTACTACTAATAATAAAAATAATAATAATTTTATCTAAATTTTATCTAAACAGTGCCAGCATGTTCCAGAGCAATGTACAATGTAGAGGGTACAAGTACAGACAAAAAAATAAATAAAAAATGACATAATAATAATAATAATCTTTATTTAAACAGCGCCAGCATATTCTGCAGCAATGTGCATTGTAGAGAGTACAAGTACAGACAAAAAAAAAAATTACACAGTAAAAAGCTACTTAGGCTATGTTCACACAATGTATTTGCAGGGAGTATTTTGGTGCATAATTGCGCTGCAATGTGCCTGAAGGATGCCCCACAAATATGGTAAAATCAGACATATTCCCCCGCACACAGTACATGCCTGTAAAAAGAAGTGAAATGGGGAATACTATACTGAATAGGAGGCTGGGTCGTAGGGCTGTTGAAAGTACCCACTGGCCAGAGTGTACTTTCAACAGCAGATGTATACTGGCACGCACAGTTACACGCCGCAATGCGCTGTGTGAATTAAGCTGAGTGAATTAAACAGATCAAACACAAGGAGCGACATGTATGAATCTCGGCACGTCGGAGAGCACATTTTCGAGCGCTCGAACGTGAAAGCTGCGCCTCATGTATGTCGGCGCCCGAGGTGCGCTCATACATGCGGTGTAAAGTCCACCGCGCCTCGCCAGTGTGTGAGGCGCAGTGTGGGACTTAGGCGCAGTGCGGGACTGCGCCTAAGATTCGCCGCCCGAGGAGGTGCGCTCATACATGCGGTGAACAGTTCCCTGCGCCTCGCCAGTGTATGAGGCGCAGTGCGGGACTTAGGCGCAGAAGGACTGCGCCTAACATGTATTCCGATTTGAGATTTGGAAATGAGCGAAAAATCATTAAACATGTTAGTGAATAGCAAAAAGAGTTGTCTTTCAAATGAATGAATAAATAACGTGAAAAATCAAATCTGTCTAAAAGCGATTAAATGTAGTGAAAAAGTGGATCATTAAAAATTAAAGTGAAAATATATAAGATCGCTTAAGAAATAAATCTCAGCTCCGTGAATCAAAAAAAATGTTTTTATTAGGTGTAAAACATTATCTGAAAAAGAGCTCAAACCTTCTAAAAAAATACATTAAAAAAATCACTAACAAAAAATCAATAACAGCGCAACATCAGGAATTGGGATACTAGAAATTGACGGGAAATACAGTAATTCAAATTCTGTAAGCACTTCTCATTGGTCGGCATAAATCAGCCAATCAGAATAGGAGCGACAGTGGCCCATTATAACCTATGGAGATGTATTGACCAATCAAATGAAAAGGGGGACAGGTCAAAATACAGTAATAAAGGCAGAAAATAGCTAATTGGTTGGGGATTTATGTGATTATGCTGTGATATTAATGATTTTTATATTTTTTAATTTGGTTTGGTTTTTGTTGGTTTAGCTTAATGTTAATGGTAACCCTTTTTGGTGCAGGTTTATCCAGTATTTGTTATCCCGGATATATTGGTTATAGGATAGTTCAACCAATCACCTCTTTTCTGCTTTTTTTTACTGTATTTTGAACTGTCCCGCATTTTCATTTGATTGGTCAATACTACTCCATAGGTTATAATGGTTCACTGTCGCTCCTATTCTGATTGGCTGGTTTATGCCGACCAATTAGAAGAGCTTACATAATTTGAATTACTGTATTTCCCGGCAATTTTCTATATTCCAATTCCTGATGGTGCGCCGGTGACGGCAACAAATGCTTTGTTAGTGATTTTTATTTATGTATTTTTTTAGAAGGTTTGAGCTCTTTTTCAGAAAATGTTTTACACTTAATAAAAACGATTTTTGGAATCATACTCCATGCCTCACGGAGCTGAGAGCTGTGTACTGTTGTAACAGTCGACCTAGAGCACATTTTGCCCCATTTCATTATATTCGTGCTTCACTTCGCCTCTTCCGG
Organism: Phyllomedusa bahiana; assembly: GCA_025379985.1. Classification (NCBI taxonomy): domain Eukaryota; kingdom Metazoa; phylum Chordata; class Amphibia; order Anura; family Hylidae; genus Phyllomedusa; species Phyllomedusa bahiana. The sequence continues at coordinate 91,264 of JAODAL010004935.1, read as the reverse complement.
CTCATTTAGACCAGATTCAACTAGGTCTGCCTGTCGGAGCTGTTGAGCGCTGCAATGCGCCGCACTTTGCCTACCCGCGATCATACATGCCTCCGAGTATTCGAATGTGGTGCGTCCCGCCCCAGAACGCCCACACCGCGCCCATTGCACGCCCCTTCGTGTTAGGCGCATCCGAAAGTGCCGAATGTTGCGCTTAACACCGCATCACTGCGTCCGACAGGGGATTCGGATCGGTGAGGCGCCGCCAGAAAACAGGCGCAACTCCTGATCATACATGTCGCCCAAGGTGTGAAGGCCCTGCTGACAATCTATGTGGGTGTAGGGATAAGAAAAAAGCTGAGAAGTGCTTAGTTTACACAATGGTCCAGCCATGTTTCATAAATATGAAGTAGTACACAAAAAAGTGAATGAACCTGCCACCCAGACAGACATCTATATACAGATGGTAGGCCTGCCTGAGAAGATATATTCTTTGGGTGTGCTTAAAACTGTGTTTTGAGTAAGCCTGATCGCACAGGGTAGCACATTCCAGGGAACTAGTGCAACACATGAGAAGTCTTGGAGAAGAACATGGGAGGTTTGGGTGGTGAAGGAATTTAATCTAAGATCTTCAGCAGAATGCACAGTGCGGGTAAGGTGGTAGACCGAGATGAGGGAGACGATATCAGGGGCTGCAGCGCTGTGGAAAGCTTTGTGAAAGTGATTAATTTAAACTGTATTCTATAATGAATAGACAAACAGTGCAGTGACTGACACAGGGTAAGGGAAACAGAATAATGGCTGGAAAGAATGATGAGCCTGGCTGCTGCTTTCAGTAAAGATTAAAAAGGGGAGAATTTACAGAAAGGGAGACTGATAACTAAAGTTTTATAATAGTCAAGACAAGAAACAATAAAAGTTTGTGTTGTTTCCCAGTGATAATTTGGGTGTCGATGACAAGAGCAGGTATGGGATTGAATGTAGAGAGAGAAGGACTGATCAGAATCTCATATGACTCCTAGGCCTGCTGCCTAAGAATTATGATAGCACTGCACACTGAAACAGAAATAGAAGGGTTTGGTTGGTTAGTAGACTGTGGAATAACAAAAAAAGATCTGTTTAGTAAGGTTTGGTTTGAGACAGAGAGAGGATATGGTGTTGGAAACAGTAAACAGACAGTCAATGGTATTTTGTAACAGGGCAGGAGTGATTTAATGTGAAGAGGTGTATAATTGAGTGCAGGGCTATTTCTTGGGGCGTGTGGAGTGGGCAATTGCACTGAGCAGTGGAAGGATGAGAGGTGCTGCAGGTGGTTGTGAGCCCCGCCCACCCCAAGAAACAGGTCTGACAAACTACAGGTTTGATGAAACACGTAGTGTGTTGAAGGGCTTGGGGGACATGTGACTGTGATAGAGCCAGATGTTTTTACATGTGAGAAGGGACGAGGAGCTAAGGCAATGAGTGACACAAACACACACACACACACAAACTCTTTTATCTCAAAAGATGGCTAGTGTGGAATTCTAGCATCTGCAGTGCTTTATTTTGCATGATATCTAGTGCGCCAAGCTGGGACTTGTGGTTCCATATCGACTGCCTCAGACAGTTGCTATGGAACCACAAGTCCCAGAATGTAGATTCTGAACCCATACAAGTAGGTTGTGTACTCAATACTAGCTGTGAGTAGATTTTTTTTACCTATATATAGATAGAAAACTGTTGCAAATTCACAGGTATCTATACGTGGGTAAAAAAAAATGACATCCTCCACTCTAGTGTTGAATACATGTACTAATCTGATTAGTCTAATAATAAAGGTGTAAAGTATACAATATTCAAATATTCAAAAATATACAAGACCAGATACACAAGTGACGCTTTACCCTGGGTTTACCTTCTTCTGGTCACTGCCAGGCTCACCTACTCTCCTCTGGCGGGGGGAAGGAGGGGGAAGGAGGAAGGGGTGCATACTATATGTTGAAGCTGCTAACGCATGCACCACCAGACTCTTTTCCTACAGATGTGACCAGAATAAGGCCAACCCAGGCCAAAACGTTGCACGTATAAATATTTTTGACTTAAAAAATTTACCTGTTCCGATTTACATACAAATTCAATTTAAGAACAAGCCAAACAAACCTATCTTGTTCATAATCCAGGGACTGATTAAAAAAAAAACATATATAGAAAAATAACATATTGTAAAAAAAAGGGTGAACGCATTAGTAAAATAAGGGGCTAATAAGGAACAATTAAGGGGCTAGGACATTCACTGGAACTTCATGGTCTTTTTAATAACTGGACCTGCAGGGATGCTAGGTGTTGGATCCCCACTATTAAAATACAGATGGCCTAACTAAAGGACAAGCCACCAATATTAAATTCCAGCAGAATCCTTTTTACTTTAGCCTAATTTGTTTTATAATGTAAGTATTCTTACATTTTCGCAACCTACATGGAGCATTCATAGGCTCCAATTATACCACAATTATATTTGATGTAACGTAGATAAAGTTTAAATTATATGACCGCATGTCAGGTCTATAATGATTTCTACAGGCAGCAGAAAGTCACAGTACACTACATTATTTTTCTTGACCATGAAAAGTAGATGGAATTTGTTGACTGCTGACTTTTTCCTATTAGGGAAGAAGGCGGGTACATTTTTTTAATAGAGAGTCTGCTGTAAAGAAAGAACAAAACAATAGCCAGCTGTCACAGCTAACTGATATGCACCTTTGATCAGCCAAATGAATGTTGCAGGCATTTCTTATAGAAAGGAGATTGCTTATCGATCTATATCAAAATATGCATGCTAATCCCAGACAGAAGAGAGTATTTTCAAGTGGAGTTAATAATCTGATTGTTGTCCTGTCTGCTGCAATTCACTGAGCTCCGACTTCTAATCAGTCTGAGGTTCTGCAGTCAAATGCACTTTGCGCTTTAAATTTGGATTTGTGACAGTGATTGAGGAGGCCATGTAAAGATGTTGACAAATCAAATTGTTTGTTCCAGCACTGTTTTGCCAGAGATCAAGTCCAAAGTCATAAGCTGTGAATTTGTTCATTACTTGTAGGGTAAAAGAAATGATAAAATTCACCTGAATGATGATCACACAGCCCCGGCACTGGTGTAGCACATGCTTAGCTTGGACAAAATGTACTTGGTACACTGTATTAACTTTTCAATCACTATGTAATATTGCTAAAGAATTGCAAATATTGGTGAAAAATATCAATAAGGTGCAGTAGTATACTTAGGAAATGAGAAAATAGTTCAGTTGTTTGCAGTAAATGTATAAAAATGATAAGACTATAAAAAGTCATTTATGAGTCCTGTGATCATAAAAAAGAGTGCAAATCAAATGTTTTCACAGTTGAAAGGAAAAACAAGTGAGCCCTTTGTAATTACCATAATGTCTGGATTAATTCCTAAAAAAAATGTTCTGTGATTCTTATCCAAGTCACAGTTACAGACAAACACAATCTAACTAATTTAACTAGCAGTAGGATGGTTCATCTTCTTAATTGTGTGAACATCTACAGTGCAAGGAGGCATAATTGATACACTGTGTTAATGGCTCCTACAATAGCAATTGGCAAAAGAATTTTCACAGGAAAATTTCTCCTTAACATTGTGCAACTTTTATTTGGAGCTGTAGGAAACATTTGATGGATTTGGTGATTTCTCCCAAGGAAGGACCTACAGTTTTATCTCTTCCAAAATCCTCTTACTTTTTTCTCTGCACTGTAAATGTTTACTCTGTATGCTTATTTGGGTTTGTCTGAAATGGCAATTAAGATTACAACCACAGTGCATTTTATTAGTAATGAATGCAGACATCCAGGTAATTCTAAAGGGTTTACTTACTATTTCTTGCAAGTGCACATAGGTAGTGGAGATGACTCTAATATTCATAATAATTTACTGTTAAAGTAACTAATCTTGAGATTATTCTTTATAATAAAGTGTGTGAAGAGGATTTGGAGACTTAAGTCAATGTTTGAATACTAAGGTGTATGTTTTACTGCCTGCATGAATTCCAGTGTTAACCAAAACGCAATCACTGTATTAGCCACATTGCCTCCAAACTAGTCAGAACAACCGCAAAATGACATCCACAAGCTCTATTACCAGACACAATTGTCCTAAAGTCAGTCATAATGCATCCATAGTGTTATCTCAAACCTCCCCATTGCTATCCAGACTATCTGCAAGTGCCAGCCTCGGCCATTCATTAAAGGTTAGAATTTCCCCCCTCGGTGTCAGAAATTATAGTTCCCTAGAAACCAGAACACACCATTGCTGGCCAAAATACCCTTAAGTGCAACCCCTCAGTTCAAGAGAACGGGTGTAAGTTAAAATGACACTTAGGGCCTTATGTATGAAAACTGTCTAGATCTAAAACTTTCCTTGGTGCCCATAACAACCAATCAGAGCTCCCCTTTTATTTCATATAATGCTCTGGAAAAATGGAAGGGGAGCTCTGATTGGTTGTTATGTGCAAAAAGGAAAGTCTTAGACCTAGGCAGTCTTCATACATCTCTCCATTAGCCTCCTGATGTAACTTTAATATTGGAAAAACTCACAATTTAGGAGCTAAAGAAATTATGATGCTACAGTCATATTGTATTTGTATCTCAAAAATCTGACACGGGGACCAACATCAGGACTGTTGGATTCTGCTGGCAGCACCAGTATGGAACCTACGGCGCATCTAATTTCTTTATAAATTTCTTCACAAAACATTGAGTATTGCCTCAAACCATAGCGTTAATTCAGTACAGTTCACTTTATCTGTATTTTTTCTGCATCGTTCAGATGTAGAAAGTGTATACATTGGGAAATAGATGAAACATAACGCAAATTGGACATTGTTTGCCCTTTATATCTTTTTGGCCATGTCTAACCCCCCTGATGTTCTGGGGGAAATTTTTTTTCCTGTTCAAACAGTTTGCAAACAGGTGCAAAAAAGTGTTGAATGGGGTTCTTATCAAAACAGAAAACATTGAGTTTCTAGGAAAACCCTTTTTTAGATAAGCAACAATACATTTCTTTAAAACATGTTTTTTTTGACTTCCAGTATAAAAATTTCAATATAAAAAAGAGTAGATTCACAACGGTTAACAAAAAGGGGTAGAACTTTTCGATATCTTCAGGTGAAATCAGTACATGTTCAGATGGCTGAGAAGCAGTAAAAAGAAAACAGAAAACAACTCCGAGGTTAAATTATGGAAAATTTTGGGTTTAAAAGAAACATTAAATCAATAAAAAGGGGTTTAAAACCTTCAGGGATTTTACCGGGGGAAATCAATTACCCATAGAGAGGTTTTTTGTGGAGTAAAAAGGGGATAAATCAATTTTTGTTCACGGCGCGCTAAATTTATACGGGGTAACCCCCCGTAATAAAAGGGGGCCTTGGGGGCCCTTCCAGGATTGTTTAAAAGCTTTCTGCGGCAATTAATATGGAAAAAAAATTTTTTGTGAACGGCGGTATTGGTAAAATTTATATCTAAGAGTGCAAATTCGGGGGAAAAGTGAAAGTGATCCAATTTTTCCCTGTTAAAGTTCCAAGGGTTTCCCAAAAACTTTTAAATTTTGGGGAACCCCACCAGACATGGGGGGCCCCTTGCTGCCCGAAATTTTTTCCCCAAAAAAAAATTGGAGACCCCGGGAAAAATGGGTAGTCGGGTGGGTGGGTACCCCCCAAGTTGAATCTTGTGAGGGTTTTCTTGATGATTGGCACTTTTGGGGAAAACCCTGGGGGGATAGGGTGCGGCTCCTTTTGTTTATGGAAAAGGTCGGGTTTATTCTCCCTCCCATTTGGTCAGGTGGAATTTTTTCCTTGAGTCTTCCCCCAAAAAGATTCTGTTATAAAGCAAGGAGACCCCTTTCTCAAAAACCCTTTCTTTTGAAATTGAAGTTGGGGAATTCTGGAGAGGTATTCGAGTGGGGCCCAACAAATGTTTGTACGCATGCCAATTGGGAACTGAAAGACATTGAGGTGGGAGATTGTAATTTTTGGCCAGGTTTTTAAAAGGGTTTTTGCCCCTGGTAAATCTATAATTGCTAAATTGAAATTATATTGTTTTATCCAAGCATGAAACCAAGGTTGGAGTTCCAACAACGAAAGGGGAAATGGAGAAGAGATTTTCCCTTTTGTATTAAATCCAATTTTTGAAACTACATATGGAACCAGTTTTGAAGAGATCGTTGGATTTAATAAAAGCGTTGGAGGGGGGGGGCACCTACTTTGAAGACTCAGATGTAGTTTTTGGTTTGGGAGTAAAAGGAGGTGGTTTCAATATTTCCACAGATTATCTTCAGTTTGGTGCCACAAAAAAAAGGCCCGCCCGAATAATTGCTGAGTTGTGGGACACCAAATTGGGAAACAGTAGGCCACCTTTTTTATATAAATAAGCATTTTTTCTTAATTCTAGCCTGCGGCCTTTCCCAAATGAACTTTGCAAGAAAAAAGTTGAAATTTATGTATAAAAGGGGGAGGAAAATAAATGGGGGATAGCCTGCAAACATAAATAAATTTGGGAAAGCAAAGCATTTTCACAACTTTTAATTCTGGCAGCCCAAGAAAAATTGGAGGAAGTAAAACCGTTTGCCCCCCCGGGAGTCTAATAAAACTGTTTTAAAGGGTTGAAAATTTTCATTAATAGTTAGAATGGGGTAGGAGAAAATTAATGCTTAAATTAAACTGTCGCTCTGCATATTTAAATCCAAAGGTCCTGTTTAAAGTTTTTTTGAGGGGACACATTTTCATGGAAACAGAACATTTTTAGATCATTTAATTTATAAAAGGGGGAAAAAGGAAAAGAGATTTAGAAGTTTAAGAATTTTTAAATGGAAGAGAAGGGTGGGTGGTTATAAGCATCACATCATCAGCATATAAGTTAAATTTTTGTGAACATTATTATTCTGGCTGATAAAGGGGGTTGCTCTAATATGTTCAGCTGGGGGTCCATGCATAACAAAAATCAGGGGGGAAAGGGGCTCCCTGAACGTGCCTTTGAAAATCAAAAGGGGAAAGAAAAAACCCAGGTGAGGACTTGTGCTGAAGGCGTGGAGTAGAGGGGCTTTATAGCCCCGGTAAAAATGACAAGCCAAAATTTTTTTCAAGACGGGCGAATTTTTCCATTAACCCTATAAAAGGCTTTTTCTCCCGAGGAAAAAAAAAACCATATCTGAGGGGAAGAGCCAGAATCGAAAAGATTAATAGGCGCCTGGTAGCGTCTCTGCCTGCCTCCCTGGAAAAAAAGCCCCTTGATCTTTATGGTGGGGATGATAAAATTAAAGTAAGGGGGGTGGAAATAAGTTTGCATATTTTAATATCTAAATTTTTAAAGGGAAAATGGGTCTATGTTAGATGGTTGACTGGAGCTTTCCCGGGTTTGGGATTGCTTATAATTGCCGCGGAGTTCCCTTTTAATGGTTGTTTTCTTAAAACTATTCATTAAAAAGTGATGTTAAATGTGGAAAGAAGGTCCTGAGAAGAGTTGGTATTTACTATTAAAAGGCCATAGGACCAGGGGTTTTGTTTGTTTTCTATACCTTTTGCTTTTGGACTTCGGTAGTGAAAGGGGGGCTTTCTTTCGGCTATGGGCCTAGTTTTAGTATGGGAGATTAACAGTTTTTAAGAATGATTAATGTGTCTTAGAGGGGGGGAGGGATGTTCCCCTTTTTCTTGTAGGTTATAGAGTTTTGGTAGTAGTCAGCAAAAGTAATTTAAAATGTCTATTGGATTTATTATTTTACCCCCTTTGGGTGAAGGAGGTGGTGTTTTGGGTTTTTGGCATGAACCTGTTTCATCGCTTCCCCAACAGTTTGCTTGGCCTGTCTCCTTGAGATAGAATTGCCATTTCTTTTTGGGCCCGGGTTGAACTCATATTTGTAAAGATACATTGTTCTTAAATATTTTCCCCCAAAAATTTCTGGGAGTTTTGTTTTTAGGGATGGATCAAATTTTAAAAAGCTTTTGTCTTGTTTTCAATATCAGACAATAAATCACAGAGGGCTTTTTGGCGTTTCTTTTTTTTCTACTTGCTACTTGTAAAAAATACCTCTAAAAAAGGCTTTTGGGACACCCAGGGCTTAGAGGGACAAAGAGATGTTATTGAAAAAAAATGTTAAATTTAATGCAATATTGGCTATTCCTGTTTTTTTTAAAAAGAAAAATTTTTAGGCGCCAAAATGAAGTTTTGGGGGTGAATTTTGGGGTTCAGGCAATTTTTAACAGGGGGGATTGTCGGACCATGTGATATATCCAATTCTGAAGATAAAAAGCTTTTTGAACTATTTTATCGTAAAAAGAATCGATTCTAGGGGTACATTTTTGGGGCAGAAAAAATGTATAATCTCTCTCCGTTAGTAATCCTCCCCAAAGTAGAAAGGTCTTCCCCTAATAAATTTGATTGAGTCATTTGCAAGTTGTTTTGTTAAAACCAGCCCCATCCCTTTTTTGCCAAAACAACTGAATTAAATCTTTTCCAGGATCAACCCCCCCTTCTAAGCTCTTTGCCTTTGTAACTTTTTTTTAATGAAAGGAATTTGTTTTCTCATTTGGAATAAATTGATGTGGTGTATAGGGGTTTTGGGGTTAAAAATGCGAAAATAAACTAGCGACCTTTCGGGGCAGTAAAATTGTAAAAGAAAAATGAAATGAATGTTTTTAAATTGCTACACCCGCTCTTTTTTAGGGAGTGACTTGGAAAATGTAAAGGGAAATTTTTTTTGTTTCAATCTATGTTGATCTTTAAAAGTGAGATGTTTTCTTGCAGCAAAATTTCTGTTTTATTTAAGTACATCTTCCAAAGCAAAGACGTTTGAGGGGAATTTAAAAAACCCCAAAAATTATATGTAAAAGTTTTTAGACATGATTAAGTAGGAAGACCAGTGATCATGACATTTTGTACATAAAAAAACCCGAAAAAAAGAGGGTTACAACAAGTAAAGGTAGAATTTATCCACATTTGAAAAAGAACCAAAGCAAGAACATGCAATAAAAGTCATTGCAAGAAAAAGAAATTATTCTAAAAAGGAAAAAAATTTTGGGGCAAAGTCCTGCCTTTAACCTAAAAAGGAAGGGAACAGTTCAGAAAAAAAAGAAAAATAATAATTCTAAATGAGAAAGCATGAGGTTCCATCAGGAGTTTTGGGTAGCACACCAAAAGGATACTGAAGGGGCAAAACAGTCCCAAAAATCTTGGCTCTGTGGAAGGTTTTTTGTCGGACCAACAAGGGGGTGACATCTCTGGGGGGGCGTGTTCTTCGGACAAAGGCGGGGTTCTTAGGGGGTTTTAACTTCCCGGCTTTTTTAAAATAGAGCAGGCCCTTCTGGGGAGTACAAATAATTTGGGTCCATCTTAACAACGATAAGCTTGACGGGAAAACCCCATCTGTTTAAATTCTTTCCCTGAAGCTTGGTGTAAAGGCTGGAACTCCCCTTTTTAGATGGTGCTGCTGAAAGGTCAGGGAAATGGAAATTTCGGAAGCGTTTGGGAATTTATCACTTGTGGAGAGCTCTTAAAAAGTTTTTTTTGTGTTGTTAAAAAGGATCCGAGCAATTGGTCCCCCGGGACTTGCTGGTAGTTTTTTCATTTTTGGGGGTCTTGTATCGGCTTTGTCACTTGTTGTTTACACCCGGGAGTTCTAGAGCCATAAGGTCGTTAGGTAAGTATTTGTGCGTAGGGGGAACAGATTTGGGAAAGCCCGGGCTTACTTGTTGGGGCGGACCTATTTCTAGGTCTGAACTGGGGTGAAAGCGCGAAATCTTTTTCCCGTACACTATTGGCGTCGATAAGCTTATGAGAGGCAGCAAAAATCTGAATTTAGTTCAAAATGTCATTCGTGATGAGAGATGAATTCTTGTCTAAAATTTCCCCTCTTTGCTTGGTCAGATGGGTTTTTTTAAGTGCGGGAAAGTGGAGAAGGTTGATGAAGCAATGCAAAAAAAGGTAATTTGGGGTCCCCCAAAATTTCCCCTTCTTGGGGTAACTGATTCTGCTCTTTTTAAAAACGTGGGAGAGGTGGGGGGGGGAAAATTGGCCCCCTTTGGACGAAGGCGGGTCTGTGAGATGAAAAAAGAATTCTGGCAACTTAGTTGGGTTGTCTTTGGTTTTTCTTTGTAGTGCCTCCCCTTTTGGAACGTGAGATTTGAAAGTGGGCCCGGGGGTGTAAGAAGTTGGTATTTTTGATATAAAGCTGTAAAGTGAAGGGGGGTTTTTTGTTGTTTTTTCTTTTCCTCCTTTCTCCTTAAATTTTTTGGTTGATAGTATGAAGCGCTTCTAAATAAGCCAGAAAAAAGGATATTTGGCCGGGATTGTAAACATCTCCACTGGGTAAATCTCTAGAGGGGAAAATGTAGGGGCACTGTGAGTGAGTTTTAGGGTCCCGTACTGAAGAAAAGGTGCTTTTTTTCGGGGGGTATGGGGATGCAGAAAAGCCTTAATAACTGAGGGCTTAGAGGTGGAACTTTAGAAATAGATCAGCAGGGAAATTTTCAAAAGTTGAATTAGGGATGGGCCTTCAGGTTTAAATGCACTGGCACCGCCTTTGATGAAAGCTCAAAAAAAAATTTTAAATTGATTCCTGTCACCAGGCTTCCCAGAGTAGAAGGTCCAGGCACTGAAACAGCAAAATACGTATATCAGGAGGGTGTAGGAGGTGCGGGGAAAGGTTCAAAAGTCTCAGTTAGTTTTGAGGCTGAGAGGTGAATTGCGCATGATCGCAGGAAATTTTTGGGTAGGGGGGGAATGCTTGGCTGCAGGGTTTCACCCCAAATTGCCAACTTAGAAAATGAAAAGAAGGAGTTTTTGGGCGCGCGCGTAGCGCGCCGCGGGAAAATTTGCATGACACGCCCATTTGGTTGGTTGCCACGCCCTTTAAAAAAGCCAAAACCCCACTCCACCTAAATGCTAACGGTTTAGAAGAAAGCCAGGTAAGCCCTTATAGCCAGATTGCCCCCCTAAACAGGGTTTGCCCCCTTTTGGCCCGGTAGATGCCCCCCTTTTGCCAAGTAGTGCCCCCTCTGTGCCCGGGGAGACCAAATTTTTAGCCAGGTAGAGCCCCCCCTTTTTAGCCGGGAGTGCCCCCCCATTTTTAGCAGGTAGGTGCCCCTTGTTAGCCAGGTGGTGCCCCTTTTGTAGCCGGGTGTGCCCCCCATCTGTTTGCCGGGGGGCCCCCCAATCGTTTCCCCGGTGGGGCCCCATCTGTTTGCCAGGATTGCCCCATCTTTTTGCCAGGTAGTCCCCCCCATTGTTGAGGTAGATGCCCCCCTCTTTTGCCAGGTAGTGCCCCCTCTTTAGCCAGGAGTGCCCCATCTGTTACCAGGGTCCCCCTCTTAGCCGGGTATCCCCCCATTTTTGCCAGGTAGTGCCCCTCTGTTCCCCGGGTAGACCCCCCCTCTGTTGCCAGGTGTCCCCCTCTGTTCCCGGGTAGTCCCCATCTGTTAGCCAGGTAGTGCCCCCATCGTTAGCCAGGTATGCCCCCTTTGTTGCCAGGTATGCCCCCCGTTCCGGGTGTGTCCCCCTGTTGCCGGGTAGGCCCCTCTGTTGCCGGGTGTGCCCCATCTTTTTAGCCGGTGTGCCCCTTTTTTTCCCCGGTTGCCCCCTCTGTTCCCGGTAGGCCCCTCTGTGCCAGGTGATGTCCCCTCTTTTGCCAGAAATCCCCCTGTGCGGTAGTGGCCCCCTTTTTTGCCGTAGTCCCCCCTCTGTTGCCGGGTATGCCCCCCTGTTCCAGGTGTCCCCCCCTCTGTTCCCAGGTTTTGCCCTTCTGTTGCCAGTAGAGCCCCCTAAAAAATAAAAATCAAATAAAAAAACCCACTTACCTCCCGGGTCCCTGCAGGGGCCCAGCCCCTCCCCGATCTCTTGCGGCGAGGGGAAGTGAGGCGCCGCGCGTCACTCCCCTCCCACCGCGGTCACTTCCCCCTGCGCCGTTGCCCCTGTATGTCGGCGCAACCCCGGCGCCGAAATCAGGGAGAGGGGGGAGGAGGGAGCGACCTCCTGCCCCTCCGCACAGTAGAACCGGGGGGTGGGGCGCTGCGGGTTCCCCCGCCTGTAGGGGGGTCCCCCGGCGAAGGTGCGCACCAGCGCTTCTTGGGCCCCGGGGTAATTTTTTAAAGGACCCCCCGCCTGCACGGCGGGGGGAAATGCCAACCCCCCGGGGGAGGGCGGGAGGGGCCCCCCAAATGCGGGCCCCCCCCGCCAAAAGGGGGAGAGTTGGGAAATGTATGGGCACTGGCACACACTGCGATTGAAAGTCAAAAAATGTCTCCAAAAGCCCCAGTGCTTTCCAAGGGGTGGCAGTAAATTTTCAATAAAGCAGGACATGTGCTTAGTAGTTTTGTGGCGTTTTCAGTGAGGCAGCAGCCCCCTGGAAAGAGTAGCTGTTACAAGCCTCCTTTAGTGATGTGAGGGTTCCCAGGGTTATTTTTGCTTCAGTCCAGTGCCATTAAAGATACCCCCCAAAGGTTTTTGGATAAGAGTCTGTGACAGTCCTCAGGGGTTTGTTTTTTTGTTACGGTGGTTGTAAAGGGTTTATTTGGGCTGCAGAAAGGAGCTGTAGCTGGGAGCTCACCAGGCACAAGTCTGCTCACATCCTTGGTCAGGCCACGCGCCCCCCCTCCCTCCACCCCGCAACAATACATTTCTATACCAATCTGGGATCTTCAGGCCTTTTTACAAACAAATTCACTGCTATGCTAGAAATCAATGGCAAATAAAAGGATTCACAAAGCATTGCATACATAAAACATACAGCCTAATTTATTGTACATGGTCTTATATTTCAGTTAAAACTGTTTTGCTCATAGTATAGTTAGAATATAATAACCTGAAAACACAATACCTTTCATAGTTGGGGTCACTCAAAGCAGTGTTCTAGCAATCTCTTACATGAAATGCTCCTACAAAAAACAATTATGAGAACTTTCAAAATCACACAGGACATCAGCTCCACCAACCACATGATTAAAAATCCTTAATGGTATGCTACTCCAAAACCTATTAAATGCAAAAGGAGTTGCTACAGAGGGTGCCTATCAACTACAATATGTTACATGGAAACAGTTATTTCTATGGACTGCACTTACTGAAAATATGTAGAGAAAAGAAACAAAGGGGAGGGAAAATGGCGCTCTATAGTGAAGATACGTCTGGAAGTGAATAAAAAGCAGACAAATATCGGTAATCCTCTCACCTGCAGGTGTTGTGCTGGTATTTTAGAGGCACAACGCTCATAAGAATTTGGTTGGCTATATTAAGCCACAAGGACAGCAGCCGTGTGGTCCAAACCCCTGTAGAATAATCCTCGGGGAACAATCGTGGAACAAAAATATAGAAAAAAATAGAACCGGGCGCTCGTCCACAAACGAATTCCTCGTGCAGGCAGTGGCGTAGATATAAAAGAGATTTATTTAAATAAGAACAATAAAATGCATAACGCGTTTCGTGTCATAAAGACACTTCCTCAGATGCTGGGTTATTACACACGGTACAAGGGAAACAATACCTGTTTATATACTTAGTAACACAGCATGTGATTGGTGTTTCCTATTCAGACCAATCACCTTTATTGTTACCTTAGGAGCCACAATTGAGGACAGAGGTGTAGTCAGAAAAGGATACAAAGATTATCACCAAGAGAGCAGTGAGGATTTAACAGACTAAGAAATGAGTGAATATACATTGTCAACACTTTAGGAATTGGCTCAGTGCAGGATGGAAGGCTATTGCAATCCTCAATTCACTGGATGAAAAATCAACAGAATTTGAGCACTTTTTGTTAACTTTATATGCTCTTTATTGTCAAATATTAGCTTATTAAAAAGTCCATGCCAAAAGGAACATATTCTAAGTGTGGGTGGGACATAAATCCAACATGACGTTTCAGTCCGCCCATAACCATAGTCACATGTGTTATGGGATTCAATTGTGGCACACAACCAAAGAGCTAAAATGTTCCTCAAAAATGTTTCTGTCCACAGTTGCACTATGCCAAATATGCTATATATTAAAAACGACAATTAAAAAAGGACTTAAAGGGGTTTTCTCACCATGCAGTTTCACAGCCACAGCCAGGTTCAGGTTTACAGTTGATTGGCATATCAACTCTGCTATTCCTAGTTGATACGGATAGAGGCTGTGGTTAGGCTGTGGGCGGGTCTATAGCAGTGATTGGCATATCAATTATTCCTAGTTGATCCTAATAGAGTGACATTAGTGCAGGAGATGTAAAATTTGTAGTACACAAGACTACAGAGCTCTAAAGAGTGAAAATGTGTCCTTATCTTAAACAAACAAAGCTCCGTTCTAGAGATGACATCTAGTAGGTAGTGACATCATGGGTGTACAGCAAATTCCAGCAATCAGATAACAGAAAGAAAAGAGATCTGGTCAGTAACCAAGAAAAACTTGTGTGCACTCAAAAGAGAGAAAATCTCTCTTTTCTCCTCAACAAAGAAAAATAAAAAAGCAATGCATTTGATGATAATCTTCATTTACCTACATGTTAAATGCTAACCGTTGTAGATATAAAATCCCTTTAATTGGAAAATCCGGACAAATTGGCAGAATTTAAATTAATACTTTGGGCCACATGTATGAAAACTGTCAAAGTCTAAAACTCACTTTGTTGCCCCTAGCAACCACTCAGAGTGCTCCTTTCCTTCCATATAGTGCTCTGGATTAATGAGAGGGGCACTCTGATTGGTTGTCATGGGCAACAAAGTGAGTTTTAGACCTAGACAGTGTTTATACATGTGGCCAGTTAATATTTCAAGAAGAGGCATAATGCTTCCTAAAGATTGCTCAAATTTAAGGGTATCTTCAAAATCAGCCTTGAAACAAAAGGGTGGAAACATTTCAGGTCTTTCTTTGCACAGTTGGAGTGCTAATGGATCACCAAATTTCAAACTAAGGGCCTTATGTATGAAAACTGTCTAGGTCTAAGACCTTCTTTATTGTCCATAGCAACCAAACAGAGCTCCCCTGTCATTTTATATTGTGTTCTGAAAAAAATGGACGCTCTGATTCATTGGAAAAGTCTTAGACCTAGACTATTTCATACATGCTCCCATGCCCCACTTAGTCACTTAAGATGTTAAATGAGATTATAGGTTTTGCTTCTTTTTCGGGATAAAGTCGTTTTTTTTTGTATATATCTCTTTTTTTTTGATTTTTCATTTTTTTGTGGTTTATTTATATTTGGGGTTTTTTTCTTTAGTTCAGGATTGCTAAATAGAGCTGTTATGGCTTCTTCTCGTAGGTAAGTTGAACATTGGACATCGGTTTGTCTTACTATCACTTGTCCATTTTTTCATTTTTTGGGAATATTACGTTTTTTTGGACTGTTTTAGTATTATAAGTGGACTGTTTTTGTCCACGCATTATTGACATACATCTACTGACCTGTATAGTGACATCACTTTCTGTTTGTTCACTGATATTTCATCTGTCATCATTTGCATGCCATGTTAGCATCTAAGCAATGTCTTTTTCATGTATGCTGTGTTTTTACACTCTTTATTTATTTTTATGTTTTCCCATTTGCCATCATAATGTTTTTTCATCACTTTTCTTATTTGTATGAATTACATATACGAAGTACACTATATCATTCATTATACATTAACAGGTATAAATGTACCATACTAATCATTTTACAGGAATTAGCATGTGCAATAGGTGTTTAGGTTGATATATGTATTTATATCACTTTATTGCAACCACTTTTATATTATGTATCCATTATTATGTTATATATACCGATGTTTGTTTTGTTGTTGTTTGTTGCTTTTCACATTTTGCTAGTTACAGATTATTGTTTTAGGCCTCGTTCACACGGCTTATTTCGCCGCGTATTTGCCGACGGATTGACGATCTCAATCCATCGGCAAATCAGTCAGAAACAAGTAACAGCCTATTTTCTATTGATTTCAATAGAAAATACGGCTCGTCGTTCACACGACGCGTATTTCCGTGCCGGATTGCCGCCGGATTGACGACGGAAATTCCGGACGGAAAAAACAATGTGCATGTCAATTATTTACGGACGGATTCACCACCTACAATGATTGGAGATGGTGAATCCGTCGGGAAATCAGTTACAAATACGTGCCACACTTAGTGGTACTTATTTACAACTGATTTTCAACTGATTTCAGAACGTATTTATGATCGGCAATCCGATGTAAATACGTTCTGAAATAAGCCGTGTGAACGAGGCCTTACATTTATTATGTACATTAGTGCATTTGCATTATGTTATGTACTTAGGGCCATATGTATGAAAACTGTTTATGTCTAAGACTTTCTTTGTTGTCCATAGCAACCAATCAGAGCTCCCCTTTCATTTTCAGAGCACTATATGAGGCAAGTTATGATTGTATGCTATGAGCAACAAAGAAAGTCTTAGACCCAGACAGTTTTCATACGTGAGACCCTTAGTTCTTTGATTATATGTATTTTCCATGTTTTTATTATTTATTGATATGTATACTATTACTTGCTGTGCAATGAATGCTTTATTTGCTGCTGTATAGTGCCATACTGTATTACAGATAAACACATATAGAATACCTCTCTATTACAAATAAGGCATAATCCGTAATTATTTGGACTCCAGCAAAAGAAAAACTCCATATGACTTGGTTTAAAAAGAGTCATACAGACTTCTAGAAGTGTAGTATGGGTCTGTACCTAATGTTTGATACATTTGTTGGCTAAACAAGATTGCTGTCATGTGCATGTCAGCAAAAACCATTAGTGTGTTATTGTATATATGGATATTTATTGAAATGAATGAAGGATATGGACCTTGTCATTGAATGAAGACAACACTTGTCACTTCATTACGCAGCTACAATAGATTGAAGCTTACCACTGTTCAATTTATAGCAGTCTGATGGATATCTGTGACCTTTCACCTTTGGCTTATGTATCTTTAAATCCCCCATCCTTTGTGTTCAAATTTGTATTATTTTGACTGTTGAACTAAAACTGAATGCCCGCTATATCTGACAAAACAAGTTTACTTGTGACAGACTAGGTTGTCAACTCAATAACAATACATTATCTTCATACATGTTGTTATTGTGTTGTTGGTATAGAAAAAAAAATAGATCAAATAAAGATAGATAGACATATAGATATAAAATAGGTATGAGAGATAGATAAATAGATATCAAATAGATACAGCAAATATGAAAGGGAGGTAAATATGTTTTCCTTATGTTGTATGATTAGGTTTTTTTTACATACTGTAAAAAACTTACATAGGGTATGTACTGTACATATTACATACTTTTCACACGTATTCTGGTGTATATTCTGTGTTGAAGTACATATGTGTATATTGTGTGTTGAAGTAGTGTTCTCACCATGCTGTTTCACAGGGCTTGCCCTTCACAGCCAGCTTCAGGCTCCCACTTCCTAGTTAGATTGTGGTTGGTGCAACAGTAGTGGCTGACTTAACAGTGAGCCTGTTAGAGAGACATTGTTAATAGAAGGGTTTAAACAGTAGGAAAAAAGGCTACAGAGATCTTAAGGGCTAAAGGTTGTCATTAACATAGAAAAATAAGCTCCTGTCCTGAAGATAATACACAACAATGAGAACAGAGAGAGGTGCTCTGTAACCCAGGGAAGCTTGTGTATACAAGCAGAAGCTTTGAAAGGAAACAAAATCAGAACAGCAATGTATTTGGTAATAGTCTTTATTTGCCTTTGCCTACATGTTCTAAGCTGATTATTGTGGTGAGAACACCCCTTTAAGTCTCTCATTATTAATAAGAATGTATGCTCTAGTAGCTCTCACTACTGGATATTTTATTGTATGATGTACTTTTCTGATAGAAAAGTATGCCATGTAAACCTACCCTCAGTCTAAAAAAGGCACTTTTCCATCACATTCAACCTTTATCAGATGAATTTTACATAATTAATAGATAGAATAAAGGATATTTTCATCTCATAATGTGATTGCATATTATAGTTCATGTCATCACCTTATGATCAGTGGGGTTCCGGACTCTGGGACCACCACAAATAAATAGAAAGAAGGAGCCATAAAGTCGACAAAAGGGTTCATACTGTCATGGCGGCCGCGGGCACCGCTGCCCCTGCGGCCGTTTCCCTGCCTGCCAGGGCCGCAGCGCGGGCATCGCAGTCACCCGCGGCCACCCTCGTCCCCACGCCGGCTCGCTTACCTGGCCCCGCTCCGGTGAACGGCGCTCCTGTCTGTCCCGGCCGTCATGCGCATGCGCGCCCCCTAGCGCGCGCGACGGCTGGTTTAAATTTAAAGAGCCAGTGTCCCGGTAATTGGCTTATTGCCGGGCGCTGGTCCTATATAATGTATCCGCCCCCGGCACCTGTTGCCAGATTGTTGGTGTGCTTAGTGAGAGTTTGGAGTGTCCTTGTGTCCGTATTGCTTATCCGTGTACCAGTCCGTTCCGCTACGTTTTCTGACCTGCCTGTTTGCCGCCTGCCCTGACCGTCTGTCCGTCTCTGACCACGAACCTCTGCCGCCTGCTCTGACCTTCTGCCTGTTCCTGACTACGCCTTTGGATTACGATTCTGTACCACGCAGTACCCCGGCCGGCACCGCAAGCAAGTCACGTCAGGGGTAACGACCTGGTAGCCTCACGCCGCAGCAAGTCCATCCCGCTTTGCGGCGGGCTCTGGTGAAAACCGGGGGCTACTTAGACTCCGTTCCCTGGCGTGGCTTAACTACCACCGCTTGCGGTGGTCCAGCGGATCCACCGAACCGTCACACATACTTTTTCTGTCCAGCAGGTAACAGCAACACAGCCTTATTAACTTAGATGGAGCTGTATTATGCAGTGGGTTCCTGGACACCAGTAGGCAAGGAAAGACTGTAAAGTAGCTGTAGTGTCGATTTAACACTGTGGCCCATTCTTTATCAAGACTGCATTAGGTCCCATAGGTTAGACCCCCAATGATCAAAAAATATTATATGATAGTTTATGGTAACCATCAATGCCATTTTTTATGAGATAAGTATCTAGTCCTTTTCTGTATGCTGTAATAGTATCTCATTACTAACTTCTGGGGTAGGGTATTCTATAGCTTGGCTACTCTTAAAAAAATAAGGTGTTTCAATATGGGTGTTTGAATCACCTTTCCTCCATAAGTAAAGAATGTCCCCAGTCTTTTGTAAAGATTTAGGCATGAACATTTTTCCAGTTTGTATTTCTACTGCTTACTACCATTTTGCCATCTTACTTTTCTTTTACATCTAATCCCAACTGACAAAGTTTTTCACCTTAGTCATTAATCACTTTTTGCATGTGTCCAACCTCTTGGATCCTCCTTATTTTGATATCGACCATAAAAAAGAGTTCCTGGAATAAACTAATTAGAAATATTACCAATGTCTTACCACAGAGATCTGACTGCTAGGAAACCTCTATATCTCTAGAATAAAAGTGTTTGTTTTTTTTCTTTATACTGTTAAACCTCATGTCATTGTCTTGCTGTATAAATTAATCATGTTTTAGCTTCATTCTTCTTGAAATGAGATTCTTGGTTAGATCTAGAACTGTCATTCCTCTTTGAAATGATTTGTTGCTTATAAGGTTTAGAGTACTTTTTCATTTTTTTCATTTTGCTGTTGTAAAGACATTTTGGTTGGCAAACTGGCTTTTTTGTTTTCTGGATGGAATGTACTTTTCACTAAAATGTATGCTTTTTCAGATCCTAAGCAGCAAAGCTTCTAAGTACCATCACATTGTTTAAATCTTTATTTTATTTTTGCATGTAAAATAAGTATTAAAATTATGCTTAGATAGCAATTACATTTGTTGCAACTCTCTTTTAACCTTCCTCTAGTGTTAGCGTCGTTAGGCCCGTTTTAGGTTTTAAATGCATACAAAGTCTACATACATTTGTTTATTGCATCAAGACTTTTTGACTTATTTTTAAACAAAATACAATAAAATAAAACTATTTTACTAAATTGTAAAATGCCCTTATTAAAATTATAACATTTGTGTTGTTGGGGTCAATTTCGACCTAGGTCTAATATACGAGTAAAAAAAACAATAATAAGTCCCAAACGAACTCTTTAAAAAAAATATAAACCAACGCCACAGCCACACTACTCCAACAACTTGAGTTAGGGACATGTCCAGGCATGTATGGCCAAAACAGCTTACAGTTGGTACTTTGCAGAGTATACATCTTCAGTTTACACCATGCAACAATGAGGAGAAGTAGATGCAAGCCAAATTCTTGATTATATCTTGGATGATAATGAATCAGAGGACCCACAGCAGCAAACTGATACAGATAAACAGGTTTTTGAGGAGGAAGATAATGTGAGTATAAACCCGGGAAGAAAACAGACAGTTCTGATCAGTCTGATGAGGAGGTCACCGGTGCTGAAGCTGCTTCGTGAAAGATTCAAATCCAAAAGTGGCAAGATCATTTAGAGCTCAGTACCTCCAGATGTACATGGCAGTGCAGATGCTGCAAATGTCATAAAAATGACCCCTGGAATCACAAGGTTTGCTGTGACAAGAGTAAGTGACATCAAACATGTTTTGATCTGTTTTTTCCCATTGTCAATAAAAAAAAAGTCATTATTGCTATGACAAACCTTGAAGGAAAAAAAGTCCACAGCAACATGTGGAATGACCTTCATGATGAAGACCTGGATGCCTACATTGGTGGTCTTCTCCTTGCGGGAGTGCACCCATCCTGCAATGAGGCCCCGAATAGTCTCTGGGACGCATCGACAGGCAGGAATATTTTCCGGGCAACAATGTCACTTCAAAAGTTTCAAATGATATCAAGAGTCCTCAGATTTGACAACAGTGACACCAGAACAAAATCTGACAAACTTGCCACATCAGGATGTTTGGGAGAAATGGGGCAGCTCCTTCCACTGATTTCAACCCAGGGCCAGAGGTGACAGTAGAAAGAACGTTTCCCCCCTTTCCGCGGAAAATGCCTCTTTCCCCGGGAATACATGCCAAGTAAGCCAGGCAAATACAGCATAAAAATCTGGGCAGCCTGTGATGCAAAAACTAGCTATGCATGGAATCTATAGATTTAAACAGGCAAGTCTGCAAGCGGCATCCCTGAAAAAAACCAAGGAAAACGTGTAGTCCTCGATATGACTACTGGGCTGCAGGGGCACAACATTACTTGTGACAATTTTTTTTACCAGCTAGGGCCTTGGACAAGAACCCTTTTCAGGAGAAAATCACCAGGTGGGCACAGTGAAAAAAAAACAAACCTGAGCTGCCCGCTGAATTGTTGCAGATGAAGACAGGGCTCCACTTTCCTCAAGTTTGTTTTTACAGACACCACCACTGCTGTTTCATACTGCCCCAAAAAACGACGGAAAGTGGTACTGTTGTCCACACTTCACAAAGATGCAGCTGTGTCATCAGAAGGGACAAAAATCCCAGAATCATCCTGGACTATAACAAAAACAAAGGAGGAGTCGACAACCTGGACAAGCTGACTGCCCCCTAAAACTTGCCACGAATGACTAGGATGGCCAATGGTTTTCATTTTCCAACATCCTTGATGTGTCAGCATACAATGCAAATTTTTGTTGTGACCCACATTCACCAAGGATGGAATTCAAAGAAAAAAAAACAAGCGGGGGATTTTTTGAGGAACTAGGAAGATCCCTTGTCAAGGCGCACATTGACCAAAGGGAACGGGTGCCCCGAGACCCAGCCGCTGCAACCTTGGTCCGACAACTCCAGAGCTCAACAAGTGCCTCACCCACACCCACAGCAACACAAAGAGCATCATCACCAGCATCCTCCTCAACCAGCCCGCCTCAACATCACCAGAACCCGCCACAACCCCAGTGAGACCACCTGATTCTAAAGAAAAGCTGTCAGGTCTGCCCTAGCAATAAGGACGAAAGACAAACACATCGTGCTTCGCCCCGCAAAAAATACCCCTGCAAAGAACACAAAAGTGTCACTTTTTGCCACACATGCATCAAATACTAATGCATCTAAAACTAGTACTTTTTCTGTTGATTTGATTTGCTTGATTGACTGTTGTTTTTTTTGTTTGTTTGTTTGATCTAGAAAAGCTACTTTTTATTATTTTTTCTATTAATGTTTATATAATTTTCATCTTTTATTTGTATTAAAGTTTTTATATAAAAAAAAAAAAATCAGGTTTTTTGCCTTTTTCATAAAGTATTTTGATATGGGTCAAATTGACCCGTAACACCATAGATGTTACTAGAGTTAATAATATAATATATTATAATAATATTTATATATATATATATATATATATTATATATAAAATATTTATATAAAATATATAAAAATTTATATATATATATATATATATATTATATATATATTAATATATAAAATATTGTGAGCTTTAGCGGCTCTGGGATCGTGACATTTACGTGTTCAGGCAGAGACAGAGACGTATTTCCCGGTGAAAATACAGGGCTTCTGTATTTTATTTAGCAGCAAACAGAAAGTAAAAACGTGAAAGGCATGCACAAACACAAAAAAAAAAAAAAAACCCTGCCCCTGCTCTAACTAACGGGGGTCCTTACTGCATCTGCAAGCACCCTGCGGGTTTTCCACAGGACCCACCCAAGTTTAAGGGTACCGGGGGTTGAACCACCTTTCATTTTACCGCGCTTTTAACCCGGGAAACCCCCGAGTGGAGTCATGGGGGGACCCCACCCTCTCTATCCCCTCCCAATGAAAGGCCGACCCAAAAATGGCGAAGCCATATTTAACATTTACCTGTTAAACATAGGGGCGACAGTCTAAACTGTCGACCCTATTGAAGTTTGGCCTTCATTCCCCCAAGTTCCTTACCTTGGGGGCATGTTTTTTGGACATTGAAAGGTGCCCCAGACACTGGCCGGATTACACCCCATTGTACCCCCTTCCTGGGTTCCCCCTAATTTTCCCCCCCTCCCAAAACCCCGGGGGCGAGCACCTTTTCCCTGAAAATGTATTAATAATGGGGTTTTTGTGAGATGAGGTGTTTCCGAAAAAAATTGGGTAGGGGGGGAAAAGGGTAGTTCTTCCCCTTTTTTTTGGCCCCCCATTTCAAGGGGGAGTGATCAGGATCACCCTAAATTGCCTCCCCACCAGATAGACCTCAGCGCCTCGATTGCCCATTTCAAGCCGACATTCTCTCTCACAACAAAATTCTTTCTGCCGCCGACACTTCCGGCTGAGGTCCCGAGGGGGGTCTCTTCCCCATTAACCCTTTGGACAGGACGCACCAAAACCCCCCCTCTGAGGCATCTGTCTGTACTATAATTCCCTTCTGAAATCAGGGTAACCATACAGTCCTTACAGAGTCCTCCTTAATTTCAGAAAGGCTTGCCACCTCCGGGTTTCCACTTTACTAGGGGGGTTTTTGCTCCCTTGGTGGATCTGTGAAGGGGCCCCCTATTTAAAGGGCGGGCAAAAACCCCGTATAACCTGAAATGCCGGGGGATCAAACCCCTTTTTTGGGGACCGGGTTTTGGGGGGGCCAATTTGAATGGTCGGTTGTCTACCGGGGGTTTGATGCCCCCTGGGCCAATAAACCCGAGGTGAGTTTAAGTAGGGGGGGGTTCTGGGTTTTGGCCGTTAGCCCGGGGGGCCCCTATGCGTCTGGGACCTTGCCCCTTACCGATGCGAATCCCAATCGGCGCTGTAATCCCCATATCATGGGGTAAGGGGGGATTTTTTTAGGGGGGGGGATGTGTATTAATGAAAGGTGGGGGGCCCCATGAAACCAAAGGGAAGGACACGTACTGGAAAGGCCCTCTGGGTGGAAAATGCCTTTTTCTCTTTGGCTGATCTGGAGGAACCTCCAATACCCTTTTGTGAGGTCAAGGTGGCAATACCTCGCGGGGCCCCAAACCCCCGATCAGCCGTCACCCCTTGGGGAGGGGGGGCATCGAATTTTTAGACTTCATTTAACTTGCGGAAGTCATTACAAACCGCAAGCTACATCTGGCTTTGGGGTAATCAGATGGGGGGTGACCACCCACTTTGGGGCTTCTCTATTACCCCCAGGGCTAGCATTTTCCTCACTTCTTCTGAAAGGGGGGGGGGTTTTCACCCTGTAAAGGGCCACCGCACCTTTTGGGCCCGGGGCCGGTTTAAATGATGGGTTGAAAACTGTACGGCCCCGGAGTTGGGTATCGGTTTGTGGAACTCCCCCGGGCCTCCTGTCTCTGGGTCTGCAAGGACCCCGATACGGACGGGGTAACTCCTTTTTGGGGCTCCCCCCACTCCCCTTCAGCCACCAGGCTTTCTCCCTTCCAGGTTTGATGAGTTAAATGGTAAAATTTGGTAGGTTTTTTTTTCCTGGCTTTGGAAAACCCTTTTAATTTACCTCACTCACCCTTCCGATCTCATAGGGGCCTTGCCCTTTACTAGGAACTTTCTCTCTACAGTTGGTACAAGACACACCCTGCCCGGGCGAAAAGACCATCTTGCGGGCCGTTTAAACCCGGGGCTCCTGGGGCCGTAGAATGTTTTTTAAATGGGAAACGGGGTTTTTGGTGGGTTAGCTTATAATTTGAATTTTTTGGGGAGTTTCTTGGCTATGTCCAGGACCCTTGGGGGTGTCTCCATAAGCACTCGAATGGAGAGAACCCCTGGATGCCTGTGGGACTTCCCGGGTGGGGAACATAAGAAAGGCAACATGGTCCCCCCCCTACCATCCTTGTCCCCACCTTTTTTTCATGCCCTTAAGGGGTTTTTTTAAAGCCTCGAAACCCGCCATGGGGCTGGGGGGGGGGTAAGGGGGGTGGCAGGGGGGGGGGGCAATTTATATTTTTTTTTACATTTGAAAAGTGTTCTAAAACCCTTCAGCAATAGTCAGGTAATATAACAAACTTTTTAGTTTATATTATTCTCTGGGGGTTCATTTGACAATATTTTTTTATTTAAAAAAAAGGGATGCTCTCAAATGAAAGGCCCAGGGGGGACAACCAAAATATTTTAAAAACAATCCTTCCATGGATGAAAACTCAACAAGGAACAAGAGGTAAAAACAAATTTGGGTCATAAAAAATGTTTTTAGGGTATTTATGGGTGATTTAAACCGGTCAAAACTGACCATTAACTAAAAAGAAACAGAAAGCAACACAGAGGAATTTAAAATGACTGGCTAAGTTTTTTATCATCAATTTAATAGTTAGGGTAGAGAAAACCCGAAAGAATTTTTTTTCAATGTTTTGTCCAGGATAAATTCTTAGTGCTTTTTTTACAGAAATATTTACAGGCCAACTAACTAAACCTTTCTCTAAGATAAAGACTTCTATTTTGTTCATAACTTTTCAGAATTGACACCATTTTATTGACTGAAACCTACTAAAAAAAGGGCCTATAGGTTATATAAATCCACTGAGTTGCTAACTGATTTGACTTAGGGCTAAACTTGGGAACAGAGTTTCAAAGAATTTAAGTTCTTAACTCCCTCAGTGGAGTCTGTACTTTTCCACAGGAAACCCCTAGACTACCACAGAAGGAATTTACTGTAAATTCAAAACACTGGACAACACATTTTTTTGAAAATTTTTTCCTTTCCCTTTAAAATTTTTAGTTGATTAGATAAAACCCCTTTAATGAAAAGAAATACCATCTCTGATAGTCTGTATCATGTAGAAATTCTGAGAAACATGAGATTAAATTTTACTGATTAAAAAGTGTTTACTTTTTAGCGGCAGCATTAGTTCCACTGAAACAAAAGTGTTTTGCTGCTAATTTTTGTTAATACTCAACGTCCGGTGCATCCCGTATTAGTGTCCAGCAACAGTCAGCTAGCATGGATAGATTCCAGTAGCCTTAATAATGCTTTTCCATCATGGAAATATCTTGGTGAAAACATCACCATGTTCGTCTCTAACTGCAGCAAGATTTTCAGGGAAGAATTTCAAATGTAAATGCAGAAAATTAATTTTCAATGACATGCTGGACTTCATCACTTTGTAAGCTTTAAGAAGGTTTGTGCTTGATAGTTGCCATGGATATTTTTGCAAACATCCTAGAATGATTTTCAGACTCTCAGGCCCCACCAGCAGCTCTTTGAAGTGCTTTTCATTCATGATAAGATTTGCAGACTAGCAAAAATGTCTTCCTTAATCTTGGCATCAGTTATTCTTGGGCACACTTGTCTCAAATAATAAAAACTTTCTATTTCCTTGTTCATTGCTTTAAAAAAAAATTTCATCAGCCCGAATTTTATGTGAAGTAGAGGCAGAAATATAATTGCTTTATGTGCGACACTTTTCTGTCCAGATGTCAACTGCTTACAGATTGGCCACTTTTTTCTACTTTAATGGGACTGCATAGTATGATTGTCGCATTTGCAAACGAGACAGCAGTACTTGGTATATCTGATCCTGGAATCCAAGCCATAGTGCAGTATTGTTAAATCTCTAATATTCCAGTGGCAGTTGCTGTATTTGATGTGTTTCAACAATGTGTTTCTCATATGCTTCTTTCATGTGTGCTGCATAGCCAACAGATATTGAAGAATGAACACTATCATTGTGTGATAAGGCAGCCTTGAGGCTTAACACTGATGAGTCAATAAGGAGACAGCACTGTTTTGGCTCATTCTAAGAACCCGAAGCTGTGCACAACCCATGAATGTTGGTGCTGAATCACAGGTTGTCAACCTGTTCAAAAACAGCTTTGGAAGACAGAAACTTTTGTACCAGGTGAGAGCAAATGCAATCTTTGAAGTCTTGAAGCCAGTAACTCTGCATTTCCTTTTGACAAACATAAATCCCGGACCAATGCATTCAGTTCTGGCTCTATTATAAGATGAGGCTCATTCGACATTCATGGCTCAAAGTCTGAATCAGCATTGTGTCCCATCTCTGACCCATGAACTGCAACATCTTCATCAGCTGCCTTCTCTAGGCTCCATGTCTCTAGTGGCTTTGATACTGGAAAAGTGTCATCATGTGGCACTGGTCTCATAACTGAAGACAAGTTGGGATATTCAGTAGATTTCTTATTCTTAGCAAAGTACCAAAGATATTGGTTAGACAGAAGTAACAGTCAGTCACATGATCCTTTGGTTCTTGCCATATTATTGCGACAGCAAACTTGCAAGAGATTGACTTGCGACAACCTCTCAGAAAACCTCTAAGGTCAACAGCAAATTGTTCACAACAGATGTGAGGAGCCTGGGATTTTGCTTGATCAGCAATTCTGTATCCAAAGTACAGTTCATTGGCTTTCATGATGAGAGCTGTCATGGTGCGTCTTTACGGCTTAAAGGAGTTTTCTCAGCACAGGCTTTTGCAGACTTGAGCTGTTTCCCTGTCTCTTACAGCTTCAAATCCAGGGGTGTGTCTCTCCTCCCAGTAGGCGAGTCTCTCCTCTCAGTAGGCGTGTCTTCCCTCACTGAAGACTGGTGACATCATCATTCTGTGTGAGCAGTGGAAGGGAGAGGATGTCACAGCTCTGCAGACCTCTTGCAGTGATCAGTTCTCATGCCTGGAAAGATGTCACCTCCCTCTCAGGATCCAATCCTTGTAACCAGAACACCTATATTGCTGTGAACAGTTATACATACAGCCTGAACTGATAAAACAAATGTGAAAAATGCACTCTGCTCCCCCCTCTGTTATCAGGCAGGAGGTATAAGTGTATAAAGCTGTATTATATGGGGGGGAGAGTGTGAATCTAACAGCTAGAGACTCAGATCCTTCACATAGAGCTATCACTGGGATATGAGCAGAGAGAAGCTCAGACAGTCTCTAGACACACACAGATGAGCACATATCTGCTATATTAAATGATTTAAGTAATGCAAACCAATTGCAAAAGTAATTATTTTTACTGTCCCTATCATTACAGATATGATCTTTGTAGCAAGAACACTCCTTTAAGCATGTACTCTCCAAAAAAGTACCTGAAGAAATCGCGACTGTTCCGACACTGATTAGACAGTTTAGTTATATCATATTGTAGTATAGTAGTTAATAGCTGCTTAAATTTAAAATAACTTGCAGAATCTTTGCAAGCAGTTTTAACAGCCACTTCAGGCAGCATCCCAACATGTCTAGGTGTAACTAATTTGTAACAATTTTGCAACTCAATGAAAAGCAAGGAATTTGTACCCTTACTTGTCTATAAATTATATACAGTGGGTACGGAAAGTATTCAGACCCTTTAAATTTTTCTCTCTTTGTTTCATTGCAGCCATTTGGTAAGATCAAAAAAGTTCATTTTTTGCTCATTAATGTATACTCTGCACCCCATCGTGAAAGAAAAAAAAAACAGAAATGTAGATATTTTTTGAAAATTTATTAAAAAAGAAAAACTGAAGTACCACATGGTCATAAGTATTCAGGCCCTTCATTGAGTAGAAGCACCCTTTTGAACGAGTACAGCCATGAGACTTCTTGGGAATGATGCAACAAGTTTTTCACACCTGGATTTGGGGATCCTCTGGCATTCTTCCTTGCAGATCCTCTCCAGTTCCCTCAGGTTGGATGGTGAATGTTAGTGGACAGCCATTTTCAAGTCTCTCCAGAGATGCTCAATTGAGTTTAGGTCAGGGCTCTGGCTGGACCAGTCAAGAATGGTCACAGAGCTGTTCTGAAGCCACTACTTTGTTATTTTAGCTGTGTGCTTAGGGTCATGGCCTTGTTGGAAGATGAACCTTGAGCCCAGTCTGAGGTCCAGAGCACTCTGGAAGAGGTTTTCATCCAAGTTATCTCTGTACTTGGCCGCATTCATCTTTCCTTCAATTGCAACCAGTCGTCCTGTCCCTGCAGCTGAAAAACACCCCCCATAACATGATGCTTCCAACATCATTTTTCACTGTTGGGATTGTATTGGGCAGGTGATGAGCAATGCCTGGTTTTCTCAACACATACCGCTTAGAAGTTACACCAAAAAGTACAATCTTCATCTAATTAGACCAGAGAATCTTATTTCTCACAGTTTGGAAGCCTTTCATGTGTTTTTTTGCAAACTGTATTCGGGCTTTCATATGTCTTCCACCGAGGAGAGGCTTCTGTTGGCATACTCTGCCATAAAGCCCAGACTGGTGGAGGGCTGCAGTTGACTTTGTAGAACTTTCTCCCATCTACCTACTGCATCTCTGGAGCTCAGCCACAGTGATCTTGGGGTTCTTCTTAACCTCTCTCACCAAAGTTCTTCCCCCACGATTGCTTAGTTTGGCTGGATGGCCAGTTCGAGGAAGAGTTGTGGTCATCCCAAACTTCTTCCATTTAAGGATAATGGAGGCACTTTGCTCTTAGGAACCTTGAGTGCTACAGAAATTCTTTTGTAACCTTGGCCAGATCTGTGCCTTGACACAATTCTGTCTCTGAGCTCCTTGCGCAGTTCCTTAGACCTCATTATTCTCATGTGCTCTGACCTGTATTGTGAGCTGTGAAGTCTGATATAGACAGTTGTGTGCCTTTCCTAATCAAGTCCAATCAGTTTAATTAAACACAGCTGGACTCCAATGAAGGAGTAGAACCATCTCAAGGAGGATCAGTAGGAAATGAACAGCATGTGAGTTAAATATGAGTGTCACAGCAAAGGGTCTGAATACCTATAACTAGAAAAAATTCGATTCACCGAGTTCGACGAATTTTGCCGCTCTTAGAATCGCTTCACTCTAAAATTCCCTGGGCACTTACGGGGGCAAAACTGACCAAAAAACTGAAGTGGGAACGCAGTCTGACAAAGTCATGTCAGTTTCAGCTGAAAAGAAACGAGCTGAGGGCTAAGATCCTACAATAGCATCAAAGAACACAATAGTAGGTTCCTGGAGCCGGCACAGTTCGCAGCACAGTAAGGGGACGTCACAGCAGGGGTTACTCCACGACGTCAGAGCTTTACACTGTCACCAGATGCTTCCACAGAATATGACAGAACCTGTTCTGTTAAACGCTGATACATGTAGAGGTCCCTCGAATGAGTGGAGAGGGTGTCGGCAGTAATTTTGCGTTGACGTCTCTGATCATTTTGCCCTTCCTTTCATCCATCAGTGTCCGTTGTCAATCGGTCAATAATCCATCAGTATTGCTAAAGCCAAAAACAAAAAGGAGTTGATCTAAAACAGAGATGACCAGTAAATGGGATATTTGCATGTCTTCTGTGTTCTGTATCCACTCCTGCTTTTGGCTAGACACTCCTGATCCTTCCCATTCCTTCTGACAGATAAAAAGAATGGGAAAACCAAACATAGTGGCAACGTCATAGAATGGTGGAGAGTGGAAACAGCATTAGGAAAACACAGGGTGTTCCAGTTGGCAGCAGCATATGTAACAGACCTTGTCCCCCCAAAAATGATACTAATAAAAACGTCAGCTCATCTCGCAAAAAAGAAGTCCCTACACAGCTCCAAGCACAGAAAAATTTAAAAGTTATGGCTCTCAGACTATGGCGATGCAAAAACGTATTTTCCTGGTTGAATAAAAGTGTTTTTATTGTATAAAAGCAGTAAAACATAAAAAAATATACAAATTGGGTATCGGTGTAATCGTATTGACCTGCTGAGTAAAGCTACCATGTCATATATACCGTACAGTGACCGCTATAAAAAATAAAAATAAAAAACACTACCAAGATTGCTGTATTTTGTTCAAAACATCTCAGAAAAACCTTAATAAAAAGTGAACATAGCATCATATGCACCCCATAATGGTACCAATAAAAACTTCAACTCATCCCGCAAAAAACAAGCCCATACACAGCTCTGCACACAGCAAAATAAAAAAGTTATGGCTGTCAGAATAGGACAACATAAAAACGCAATTTTTTATAGACGTATTTCTACTGTGTAAAAGTAATAAAACAGAAAAAAACTATATAAAATCTATATCATTGTAATTGTACCGACCCCATAGTAAAGTTATCACATCATTTACACTGCACGGCGAATGCTGTAAAATTGAAACTCAAAAAACAATGACCGAACTGCGTTTTTCCCCCCCATTTTCATTGCCCAATGCTAAAAAAAAAACTATGGAACACCTGTGCATCCAAAATGCACAGTACACCCCTAGATGAGATCCCTGATGGGTGTTGAATCCAAAATGGGGCGACTTCTGGAAGGTTTCGCCTGTTCTGCTACTTTGGGGGCTTTGCAAATGCGACATGGCCCCACCAAAATCTGCGTTCCAAAAGCCAAATAGCGCTCCCTCCCTTATATGCCCTGCCATGCGCCCAAACAGCAGTTTACACCCACATGTAGGGTATTGCCGAACTTGGAAGAAATTGCTTAACAAAGTTTTAGGGTTCTTTTTTCCAGGATTCCTTGTATATATGAAACATTTTAAGCTAAAATTGCAGATTATTGAAAAAAAATTTTTTTTTAATTTTCACAGCCTTATGCTAAAAAAAATTTGTGAATCACCTGTGGGGTCTATATACTCAATGCACCCCTGGATATATTCATTAAGGGGTGTAGTTTCCAATATGCAGTCTATTTAGGGGTGTTTATTAAGTTTTAGCACCTTAGGGTGTCCCCAAACCTGAAATGGCGCCTAAATAAAATCGTATTGAAAATGAGACCCTAGAGTATAGTAGGTGCTCCTCCTATTCTGGGGCTTATGGGTGAGCCAAATAATGCACTAGGGCCACATATGGGATATCTCTAAAAACGGCAGAATCTGGGGAATTGATATTAAGTTGCATTTACCTAGTCACATTTACCGTATTCCAGTGAATAATGGATAAATATTGAAAATCTGCAAAAAAAGTGAAATTTTGAAATTTCACCTCCACTTTGCTTTAATTTCTGTGAAATATCTGAAGGGTTATCAAACTTCCTAAATAGTGTTGTAAATATGTTAAGGGGTCTAGTTTCTCAGATGGCATCACTTATGGGGGTATCTAACATGCAGGCCCCTCAAAGCCACGTCAGAACTGGAGTGGTCCCTAAAAAAATGTATATTGCTAATTTTCTTGAAAATGTGAGAAATTACTACTAAATTTCTAAGCCCTCTAATGTCGTAAAAAAAAAAAAAAAGACATTTAAAAATGATGCCAACCTATAGTGGACATATGGTAGATGCTAGTTATAAACTATTTTGTGGTGAATAATTATCTGTCTTGCACGCAGAAATTTAGCAACTTTCAAAATCGCAAATTTTTCCAAATTTTCATGAAATTTTTATATTTTTCACAAACAAACAAGGATTGTTTTCTTACTAACTTAAAGCACAATGTGTCACGAGAAAACAATCTCTGAATCACATGAATAGGTAAAAGTGTCAAAAAGATATTCTCACATAAATTGACACATGTCAGATTTCAAAAATAGGGCTGTGTCAGGAAGGTCAAAACTGGCTGGGTCCTTAAGGGGTTAATGAGCAAAAAAAAATTACTTTTTTGATCTTACCAAATGGCTCCAATGAAACAAAGAATGAAAAATTTAAAGGGTTCTGAATAATGTGGACACATATAATGTGGACAATACCTGGACAACCTGAAAATATGAAAAAAAAATGCTCAAACAGAAGATTTCAGAAAAACGGTACATGACAGGAAAATTCCAATAAGTTGAAAAGATATTGATAGTTGATCTCATCATATCCTAGTATAACCTAGGATATCATAGATATCCATAGCTCAGGTGGGAAAATCTGTCCACAGAACAACTATTAGTTGTCTACTCCACAAATCTGACCTTTATGGAAGAGTGGAAAGAAGAAAACATTTTTCAAAGCAAGCCATAAGAAGCTCTGTTTGCAGTTTGCAATAAGCTATGTAAAGGAAGAAGGTGTTCTGGTCAGATGAGATCAAAACTGAACTTTTTGGCTGAAATGCCAAACACTATGGGCCAAATCTATGAAAACAGTTTAGGTCTAAAACTCACTTTTTTTGCCCTTGACTATTGCTGTCTTTTACAGCAGCATGACCCCAAAACCATTGACACTGGTTAAAATTTTCAAGAAGAAATTAATATTTGGAATAAGGTGTTTTTCAATAAGACCTTTACTATTGGTGTCAATAGATGCAACAGATGCCTCGAGTTGATCAATGAGCACGGTCTGGAAGGAGCGCCTTGTCTCGTACCTCTAGCTCCACGTCCCACCCCCCTCCTTGCTTGATTGCCACCTCTAGTTCGCTCCATGTTCAGAAAGGTAAATATTAAAAAGGTCAAGAAGATTTGTTCACAGTCTCTTATTGAAGAACTGTACTGCAAAGACAGCAAATCACAGGTGTTCTTAAATCCCTATAATTTCCAACTGGAAACTAGGATTAGAAACATAATTGTTTCTATCAAATATATGTGAAATGCGGTCTTATGGAAGAACTGTAACACCAAATCAACAGTGTTCTTCCTTCAGTCCTTGTAATTTACATCAGCCAAGTAGGACTAGCAATAGACTTTTTTCGACGGAATAGCTCCGAAATATGGTATTTTATGACAACTGACAACCAGGAGTAGAAATAGAATTTTTTCTATGGAATATCTGTGAAATTAGGTGTTTTGGAAAAACTCTGACAACCAATCAACAGTGTTCTTCCTTCAGCCCTTGTAATTTACCACTGCCAAGCAGGACTAGCAATAGACTTTTTCTATGGAATATCTAAGTAATGTGATCTTATGCGACAAGCAACAAGGATTAGAAATAGGATTTTTTCTATAGAATATCTGGGGAAATGGATCTTATGGAAGAACGGGGTCTTTTACACCGGCTGACCCCCACAAAAAAAAAGAAACTGCAGCAAGCAAATTTGGGGCATGGAATGAAATTTTCTGCAAAAAAAACTGTGTATAACAGCTATTTCTGTTTAGGGCTGATTCCCTAACAGTGTCCTGTACACTGGTTGTCCATATTACACTGCAGCACAGACAGTGTGGCCACCTAATGACATATTCTACAATAAACCTCGATATACAAGTGATTTCTTTTGAGAGATTTCCTTAAAAGTGTCTTCTGGACATGCTGCCCCCAAAACCAAGCTGCCCCCCCCCACCCCTCTCAGAAACTGCAGCAAAGATACAATGGGCAATGTAAAGATACAGTATACAGCTATATCCAAATCTCTGACTAATACTGTCTAGAATTCCCTAATCTTGCTGTACCCCTAACCTAACTAATCTACCTAGCAGCTTTTCCTTTGTAAAATTGCTGGGAAGTGGTGTCAGAGAGAGAGCAATGCAATCTGTTCACAGTCTGTAAGCTAGTGGCTTCCAGCAGGTAGTGCAGTGACATAGATAAAACAAGGTCATGTGATTTTAGCAGCCAATGAGATCCATACACCCCCCACTGGTGACGTTCTTGACCCCTCTCCATGCTCTGCACTGATTGGCTGGCCGCCAAAAGTACAGCAAGCAGTGAAAATGGCGCAATCTGACTCTGCGATCGCGATTTTTGATCAGATTTTAAGGAAATAAATTAGATCGAATCGAGATAGCGGAAAACGTCAAAATCGGCTCGATTTCAACTTTTCCCGATCAAATCGCTCATCTCTAATGAAGACTGTATAGCTATACGAGATACAGCGGTAGCAACTACAGTCCTTTTGACAAGTAAGAAGACGCCGGTATTAGAAATGACACATGGTAACTAGCAGAAGCCCCGTATCATTTTTTTCACCAGGGCCCAAGAACATGTCATATATGTGGTGGTAGCAAGAACATCCCAACGGGAAACACGGAGGTTCAGCTGGCAGGGCCGTAGTTATAGGGGTAGCCAGGGCTGCCTTTAGTCATCTATTAACCATTTCAGGTCCCCATGCAGCTAAATGAAATGGGGCCCCCACCCATTACTATTTCCTATTTTTTAACATATCACTGGGCACTTTTTTGATTAATGCCCCTGATAGGCGTACTGCCCATACTGCACTATTGGCACCACTGCCAGTTATCTTGTGCCATTTACAATACCAGTGTCTTCTTATGTATCAAATGGGCTTTTGGGACACCTCAGGAATCAGGGCCCCATAGCGGCTGCTACCACAAGGGGTGCCAATAGGACAGTACAGGCAGTACTCCTGTCAGATGCCATAATCAAAAAGAGGACCTACTGATATGTTAAAAAATAGGAACTAGTAATGGGTGAGGGCCCCATTTGATTTGGCTGTATGGAGCCCTGAAACGGTTAATAGATGACTTGTGGCAGACTGACTGAATACTAATGCGTTACTTATGTTAATAGTTGACTGATGGAATGTGTATTTGACATTGTCAAGAAGACATGCTACAGTCACCAGAGGCCTGGCTAGCGTCATGCACTCTACTCTGTGAGCTGAACTCAAACCACCACCTAAAGAAGACCGATACAATTGGGAAAAAGTTGGGCCTTCTAGATACGATGGTGAGTAAGGCTCTGTGTCCGCCTCCTCCTCCATCACTGCTGGGACCTGCTGCTGTAGAGTGTCTACCACTTGTTCCAGTAAAAATATCACCACAATGATCATGCTGACAATGGCATTGTCCTGACTGACTATTTTGGTGGCGTCTTCAAAACTGTCAAGGATGGTGCAGAAATCCTTCACCTGCCTCTCTATGGCTCAACAACCCGAGGTCCGCACCACTGCTCATCCGGCCATCCGACACTTCATACTGCATAATGTCATTATGGTGCTGCCACAATCGCTGAAGCATGTGGCCAGTGGAATTCCAGCGTGTTGCCACGTCAACAATGAGATGGTTGGCGGGGATGCACAGATCATGCTGCAACACTGCCAGTCAAGCCGAAGCAGGGTCCGAATGCCGTAAGTGTATGCTAAGACCATGAGCCTTCCTCAGCAGACAGTCAAGACCCGGGTAGCGCTGGAGAAATTTCTGTACAACCAGTTTCAAGACATGTGCCAAGCAAGGGATGTGCATAAGGGTGGCAAGGAGATTTCTCCCATTGTCGCACACCACATTGCCTGGTCGGTCTTATTGCACAGAGCTGTCCACAACTCATAACCTGTGGGTTCACTGCCTCCAAGACACATTGGGGCAGATTTATCAAAAGTGTCTTACTTTTAGACAGTGTCAAGATAGACTAGGCAGTCTTAAAATGCGCCAAATTTATCATAGTGTTGATAAATCTAGCACAGGTTAGAACTGTTTAGTCTCAGTTTGTACCATCTTTAAGTTGGCTTACATTTACGGCAGAATTTGGTCGCACATCCTGGCACATTTTTGGTCGCATTTAAGTCACGCCCCCTTTCTGCAAACCATGCCTCCTTTGTCGGACGCGGCGCAGAAGCGCCTGAAACTTTCTAAAGCACATAGTAAATGTGGCGAAAAGCTTATTTTTGGCGCAAATTGAGCCAGAATTCTGGTGCAACTACCTTGATAAATCTGCCCCATTAATTTCAGAACGGCCTGGTTTCTCTTGGCACATGATGTGACCCGTCGAGGATGTGGATCTGGACTCTGCACCATCCCACAGTGTGGAAGAGTGTCTGCCGAGACCCAGATGGACTTTGGTGGACACAAATGCAGCCAACGTGCTGGAAATATTTTCTGCAATGTGGTGGGCCAGGGCAGGGACAGCTTTTCTGGCAAAGAAATGCCTTCTCGGCATCTGATATTGGGGGAATGCCAGAGCCATGACGTGGCGTAACCCATCTGTGTCCACCAGGCGGAAAGACGATATTTTCAACGCCAACAGAATGGTAATGCTGACATTCAGCCTTTTGGCTTTGGGATGGCTGGGGTGAAAGCGTTTCTTCTGCTCCCACACTTGGTACACAGAGGCTGGCTGGTGGACTGGCTGCTGTATGGCATGCAGGTCACACTGGGGGAAGGCGTAGACTATGTTGCTAGTGGTGGGAATCGGCCAACAGTGTCTGGGACTGGGGATGGTGCTTGTTCATGCATCTCCGGCACATTGCCAACAGAGGACCGCTTGGGCTTGGAAGTGGCAGAGGCAGAAGATGTCACAGTGGTTTGAAGGCCAGGACCTGTGTAGCATTTTTTCTCCAAGAGATTCTTCCACAGCAATTCATGCTTTACATGCATGTGCCTGTTCATGCTGGTGGTGGTTAAATTCTTTAGATTCTTTCCTCTACTGACGCCTTGAAAGCAAACCTGGCATATGACATTGGTTGGCAAATTTGAGGCTTGATCAAAAAATGCCCACACTTCACAGGTCCTGGACCTCTTCAATGGTGAAAACCTAGTAGTGGTGTTCCCGCTGCCACCATTGACCATGACTGGCGGATTAATGTCAGCGGAATTGTGCGACCGCCCTCTCCTTTTCTGAGGCTGGACCCGCACTGACACTACCCCATCATCCACCTCCTCCACTGATGATGCGCTCGTCAGCTGCTGCTCAAAAGGCCACATTGGATCTGCAATGTCATCATCATCACAGGTGACTTCCTCTTCCTGACAGTCTACATCCTCAAGCTGCGGGTTCGAAGCCACAGGCACTGCGAGGCACCAGTGACCGCTCAAAATTTCTGCCGACGGACCAGCTTCCTTCTCCTCCTCTGAGGGTATCAGTGATTGGGCATCAAAGCAGACAAAATCATTCTCTTTGGCCTCTTGATCTTTTGAAATGCCTTCTGACCCTAACTGCATTTTTTTATCAAAGAGGTCTTCAGAATATGGATTATTCACAGTGGTCTGTACATTGTGTGACATTTGGGCTGTGTTTGCTTCAGGTTGGACTGATGATGACGATGATGATGACAACATTTGAGGCCATGACTGAGAGGACGATAAAACCACTCGATGCAGGTTGTGTTAACCACTGAAGAACAGATTGATGATGCTCTTCAGTAATCAGATGCACAGGGAGCCGACCAAGCGATGACAGGCCTGACGGTCCTACAACTGATGATGTGCTTGCTTGTGTGTTGTCAGCAGCACTAGAAGGAGCGCCTTCTCTCGTACCTCTAGCTCCATGTCCTACACCTCTTCTTGCTCGATTACCACCTCTAGTTCATTCCATGTTCAAAAATATAAATATTAAAAAGGTCAAGATTTGTTCACAGTCTCTTACTGAAGAACTGTACTTCAAAGTCAGCAAATCAACAGTGTTCTTAAATGCCTATACTTTGAAACTGGCATATTGGATTTTAAACATAATTTTTTCTATGGAAAACCTGTGAAATGGGGTCTTATGGAAGAACCCTGACAGCAAATCAACAGTGTTCTTAAATGCCTTTACTTTGAAACCGGCAAGTAGGATTATAAACAGAATTTTTTTGGGGGAAAATATTTGAAATGGAGCTTATTGAAGAACACTGATGGCAAGTCAGCAGTGTTCTTAAATGCCTATGCTTTGCAACTGGCAAATATGATTATAAACAGAATTTTTTCTTTGGAATATCTGTGAAATGGGGTGTTATGGGAGAACCCTGACAACAAATCAATAGTGTTCTTAAATGCCTATACTTTGAAACTGGCAAATAGGCAAATAGCTATACAAAAGCTATATAAAACTCATTACCTCCTTAACTATTGATGTGTATGAGTCCCTAAGCTAGCTGTCTCCCCCTGACTAATCTATCTAGCAGCTTATCCTGTGTAAAATCGCTAGAAAATTGTCTTTCTGCCTGCTGGCAAACAAGCACACAGAGGCAGCAGTGTGTTCAGTACTGAGAGTAAGGTTGAAATGGCGTTCAACAGGAAATACAGTGACATACACATAAGATGGTCATGTGATTTGAGCAGCCAATAAGACCCCTATACCTTCAGAGGGGACGTTTTTGACCCCCTTCTGTGCTCTGCACTGACTGGCTGGCCGCCCAAACTGAAAGAAGCAGCTGAAAATGGTGCTAAATGCATTTCCCAAACCCAAATTTTACCGAAATTGTGGCCAAATATTTGGTTCGGCTCGGGTTCAGAAAATACGTAAAATTAGTGCCGAACTAACCTTTTTCCGAACGGTTCGCTCAACACTACTGAAAATCTTTCTTTACAGAACAGAAAGTGTCAGGCTATTGTTAGGCCTAATGGGCAACATAAAAACTGCAAGACTAAAAAAAAGTTAACAAAAATTGAAAGTGATATAGAAATTTTTAAGAAATATAACCAAATAGTCTTTAAAAATGTGTTTATCATAAAAACATGAATTAAACAATACGTCATTTGTTAATGATACATTCTCTTTACGTTAGAGCAGCTCTTCTTCCTGAGTAAGTAAAAATTTAAGATGTTGTTTACCTCATCCCGCTGCATATTAACAGGAATGTAATTTTCCTCGATAAATACAGTGGAGACCATTTAAGTGTTTATCTTTTGCACAATGGATTTGTTGTTTTGCTGGAAAGTAAAACTTTATGTATCAATCATTAGATGCCTTGTATAGGTGACCAGTTCTAACACTGGTGTGTAAAAAAAAATATATTTTTGGCTGAAAAGTATTACAAATAATATCAAAATCAACTGAATTAGCTTTACAAGATTTACTAATCTTACGTTATAGAATAATAATCTCACAGATCTTGGAGTATGTGTCTATACTTTCCACATGTCTATTGTAGCACATTCCTCATTTAAGTGGACTTAGTCAACCCTTCACCCCCACACCCTACTCTCAGAGTCTATACATGTGAAAGCCTTTTGGTTTTGCTTAATATGCTTTATGATTTTGCCCCTGACCACCAATTATTCTTAATTTCCTCTATTTACCAGTATCATCAAAGCACAATAACTTCCTTATCCATGTGAATATTGGAGAAAGATTATTATCTCAGACTGCAAAGTCTAAACAGCTTTGCAGACAGCTATACTATAAAAGGAGAAATCTAGCATTTGTATGAAATTACACAATTATAGACAGTATGTGTAATGAGTAAGCTCTTCAGCCTTTTACGAATGCCCTAAAGATTTTCCTCTAGTACAATCTGCACATCTCTTATATGTTGTTGTATTTGTTATACTTTCCTTAGGCCGTATGTCCATGGCTGTCTTATAGTGATTTTCCTATCTCAAAGATTTAAAGAATATCAATTGGATATGCCATAAATGTCTGATATGTGCATGTGCAGCAGCATGCTCTATTCTGTTCAATGGAAGTTCCAAGTGCAACGATCAAGTGTGCTCGACTATATTCTGAATCCCTTTTGAAATAAATGGAGAGACTTTCTGGGTCCATTCATAAAACAGGTGTGGGTCCTATTGATTTGCCATAAATGTTTGGGATGGAAGGCCCCTTTAGAAAATATGTTTTCTATAAATCTGTAAAACATTGATAAGCCCATAGCACCCATGAACTCACAACACATACATACATACATAAGCAAACAGAAGGGTTTTTTTTTAAATCCTTATTTCATATGATTCATCACTTGTCATAATAAAGAGGTATTTTCCCCTAGGAGCATTGCTTCAAAGAAAGATTATGGTGCACCATGGAGGCACCACAAGGTTGGAGATTAAATGCCAACATCTTCAAAATATGCAAGTACACAGAATTAGTTAGACATGAGCATTCACTAAAAAAATCTAGATTGAGTCGATTGTCGATTTTAAAGAAAATTGTGTCGATTTTCGATCTCGATCCTGATCAACTGCCGATTCCCATTAAAGTCAATGGAGAAGTTGATCAGGTTAAATTTTATACCGAAATGGGTGAGGAGAAGCTGGAATTACCATCCATAACAGTAAACTGGATACATGGTAAAACTGGACAGTGTCGCTATAGCAGTTACAGCGGTAGTAGCTGCTACGGGGCCCCTTTGATGCATAAGAAGACACCGGTATTGGAAATGGCAAATGGTAACTGGCAGGAGTCACCTATCACTTTTTTAACCAGGGCCCAAGAACATGTCATATATGTGGTGGCAGCAAGAACATCCCAATGGGGAACATGGAGGTTCAGCTGGCAGGGCCGTAGTTATATGTAGTGCAGTGGTAGCCAGGGCTGCCGTCAGTTATCTATTAACCATTTCAGGGCCCCATGCAGCTAAATCAAATGGGGCCCCCACGCATTACTACTTCCTATTTTTAACATATCAATGGACCCCTTTACGATTAGGGCCACTGACAGGAGTACTGTCCTATTTGCACCCCTGGTACCGCTTTTATAGTAGCCTGATCCCAAAACCAG
This sequence comes from Phyllomedusa bahiana, assembly GCA_025379985.1. Classification (NCBI taxonomy): domain Eukaryota; kingdom Metazoa; phylum Chordata; class Amphibia; order Anura; family Hylidae; genus Phyllomedusa; species Phyllomedusa bahiana. Next base: position 50,311 of record JAODAL010004935.1, on the reverse strand, counting down.
CAAAAATAACCTTTTGTACACTGAGAAAAAAAAAATTCATGAAGACATGAGTATATGGAATAAGATTTTTTTTTAATTAGGACCAGTGATTTTGTTCAATGTCTAATGTGTATTTCACATTGTAAAGAAGACGTGCTACGGTTTACTAGACTGAGAAATCGGCATCCGGGGCAAAAAAATCGTCAGAGATCCACGCTTGATTCATTTTGATAAATGTCAAATGATCCACATTCTCAGGAGAAAGACAGATACGTTTGTCAGCTATCACCTTGCCAGCTGTGCTGAACGTGCATTCTGAGATAATGCTGGCTGCTGGGCAGGATGAAACTTATATGGCGTGCCGAGCAAGCTTAGGCCATTCATTCAGTTTGGACACCTAGAAGTTGATTGGGTCCAGACCAAGTCCAAAAACATCGTGGTTGAGCCACAGGTAGTCATGGACCATGGTCTTAAGGCGGTCTCTGTGTGTCTGAATGCTGCCCTGACTTACAAGCGTTGGTGAGGTGGTAAATAACGATTGCCACATGTCAGCCAGTAGGCTTCTGCCACACTGCCTGCTGCTGCTGCTACGGCTACTTAACATTCTACAGCTGGGACATTGCTGAATTTGTGCACTGCCTCAAATTCCTGCATTCTACTGTCAATTTTTGTGGCTGAAAGGAATTTGCTGACTTTTGATTTGTAGCATGGATCAAAGAGGGGGCCATCCAGTAACTGCTGTTCATTTTTATTGCCTTGATGTGTGGATCATTTTGCAGGTAATGTAGCATCCACGCACTCACGTGTGAGATGCTGCCGGGATTTCCCAAGCCTTGGGTCGAGGGGCACTAAAAAGATCTTCCTTCTCTTCCTCCTCCTCCTCCTGAAATCTGTGTCAAACATCTTACCACTGAGGGGGAAATAGGTACCTTTGGTGTCCAGCCATGCCTCATCATCCTCCTCCACTTCCTCATCCTGAGCATCACCATAACCCTGGCTAGCCTCATGCGCTGTACTCCGTGAGCTAATGTGCCATCCAGCACCAGCCCTGAACCCCGAACCACCACCTAAAGAAGACCTATAAATTTTGGAAAAAGGCGGAAATTCTACATCCTCTGGCGAATAAGGCTCTGTGTCCACATCTGTGTCAGCCTACTCCTCAATCACTGCTGGGTCCTGCTGCTGCAGAGTGTCTAACACTTGTTCCAGTAAAAATATCACCACAATGGTCATGCTGATAATGGCATTTTGCTGACTGACCATTTTGGTGGCATCTTCAAAACTGGCAAGGATGGTACAGAGATCTTTCACCTGCCTCCACTTTCTATGGCTCAAACCCCGAGGTCCACACCACTGTTCATCAGGCCACACAACACTTCATACTGCATAATGGCATTACACTGCTGCCACAATCTCTGGAGCATGTGGAGGGTGGAATTCCAGCATTTTGCCACATCAACAATGAGACGGTTGACGGGGAGGCCCAGATTATGCTGCAACGCTGCCAGTCGTGCCGAAGCAGGGTGTGAGTGCCGGAAGTGTGATCTAAGACCTTCCTCAGCAGACAGTCAAAACCCATGTAGAGCTTGAGAAATTTCTGCACAACCAGGTTCATGATGTGTTCCAGACAAGGGATGTGCGTAAGTCTACTAATCTTAAGAGCAGCATGGAGATTTTTCTCATTGTCGCACACCACCTTGCCTGGCGCCAGGTTCTTAGGACCTAGCCACTGGTCGGTCTTAGTGTGCTGGGCTGTCCACAGCTCTTGACCTGTGTGTTGACAGTCTCCAAGACACAATAATTTCAACACGGCGTGGTTTCTCTTGGCACGTGATGCTACCCGTGGAGGTTTGGAATCTTCAACCTGCACCATCCCAGCAGTGTGGAAGAGTGTCCGCCAAGCCCGAGACCCACCATCTTCACCAGAGACACTGTCAACCACATAACTCACATAGTGAGCAGTCAGTGAGATGTAACGCCCTTGACCGTGATTACTAGTCCATGTGTCTGTAGTGAGATGCACTTTGGTGGACACAGATGCCGCAAACGCGCTGGAGATTTTTCTGCCATGTGACTGGTCATGGTAGGGACAGGTTTCTGGCAAAGAAAGGGGGCATGCAAGGGCCATGACTTGGCGGAACCCTTCTGTGTCCACCAGACAGAAAGGCAACATTTCCAAGGCCAAAAGCCCGGCAATGCCGACATTCAGGCTTTTGGCTTTGGGATGGTTGGGGTGAAAACATTTCTTATACTCTGACTCCTGGTATACAGAAGGCTGGCTGCCAGACTGGCCGCTGTATGGCGTGCAGGTCAAACTGGTGGAAGAAAAAGGGGTAGGCTGTGTCTCTGCTGATGGCGGTAGAATAGGCCGACAATGTCTGGGACTGTGGCTTGCTCATGCTGCTCCGGCACATCGGCAGCAGAGGACCTCTTGGTCTTGGAAGTGGTGGAGCAGGAGGAGACAGAGGATGTCACAGTGGTTGGAAGCCCAGGACCTGTGTGGCCAAATATCTCTAAGTGACTCCTAAACATCAATTTATGCTTTAGATGCATGTGCCTGTTCATGTTCGTGGTTAAACTCTTTAGATTCTTTCCTCTACTGACGCGTTGACGGTAAATCCGGCATATGACGTTGGCCGGCAAATCTGAGGCTTGATGGAAAAAGGCCCAGGCTTCACAGGTCCTGGACCTCTTCGACGTTGAAAACCTAGTACCGGTGTTGCCACTGCCACCACTGACCATGGCTGGCGGAAAAATGTCAGCGGACCTGTGCGATGCTCTCTCCCTTTCTAAGGCCCGACCCGCACTGACACTTCCCCATCATCCTCCTCCTCCACTGATGAGGCGCTCGCAAGCAACTGCTGCTGAAAAGACCACGTTGTATCCGCAATGTCATCATCAACCTCATCATCACAGGTGACTTCCTCGTCCTGACAGTCTACATCCTTAAGCTGCAGGATAGAAGTCACAGGCACTGCTTGGTATTTCTGCTGACTGACCAGCTTCCTTCTCCTCCTCTGAGGGCATCAGCAAGTGGGCGTCAAAGTAGACAAAATCATCCTCTTTGGCCTCTTGATCTTTTGAAATAGTTTCTGACCACAACCGCATTGTGTCATCAAAGAGATCTTCAGAATATGGATTATATGGAGCGGTCTGTACATTGGTTGACATTTGGGCTGTGTTTGCTTCAGGTTGGACTGATGATGACGATGTTGATGACGATGACATTTGTGGCCATGACTGAGAAGACGAGGAGGTAAAACCGCTCAATTCAGGTTGTGTTAACTACTGAAGAACAGATTGGTGATGCTATTCAGTACTGAGATTCCTAGGGAACCAACCAACCAATGACAGGCCTGACGGTCCGGCAACTGACGATGTGCTCACTTGTGTGTTGTCCGGAGCACTGGAAGGAGCGCCTTGTCTCGTACCTCTAGCTCCACGTCCTACACCCTTCCTTGCTCGCTTACCACCTCTAGTTTACTTCATGTTCAAAAATATAAATATTAAAAAGGTCAAGATTTGTACACAGTCTCTTACTGAAGAACTGTACATCAAAGACAGCAAATCACAAGTGTTCTTAAATTCCTATAATTTCCAACTGGCAATTTAGGATTATAAACAGATTTTTTTCTATGGAATATCTATGAAATGGGGTCTTATGGAAGAACCCTGACATAAAATCAACGGTGTTCTTGAATCCTTATACTTTGCAACTGGCAATAGGATTAGAAACAGATTTTTTTCTATGGAATATCCATGAAATGTGGTCTTATGGAAGAACCCTGACACCAAATCAACAGTGTTTTTGAATCCCTATAATTTGCAACAACTAACTAGGTTTAGAAGTAGAGTTTTTTCTTTGGAATAACTGTGAAATGTGGTCTTATGGAAGAACCCTGACACTAAATCAATAGTGTTCTTAAATCCTTATATTTTGCAACTGGCACCTAGGAATAGAAACATATTTTTTTCTATGGAATATCTGTGAAACGTGGTCTTATGGAAGAATCCTGACACCAAATCAACTGTGTTCTTGAATCCCTGTGCATTACAACAACCAACTAGGATTAGAAATAGAATTTTTTCTATGGAATATCTGTCAAATGTGGTCCTATGGAAGAACCCTGACACCACATCGACAGTGTTCTTGAATGCCTTTTAGAGATGGGTGAATCGATTCTAACAAAGTGGAATTTGTTTAGAATTTCAGGAAAAATTTGATTCTGCACGAAGGCGAAGTTTATGGTACTTTTTGGGAACGAAGTGTCTTTTTTTTCTAAAATGGCCACGAGCACAAGGCGTGACATGGGGCAGAGAACTATGGGAGGAAGAAAGGAACACCCTCAATGATATGAACAGGCATGAAGCCAATCAGCAACCAGCGGGCTTCTGTGACGTCACAACCCTATAAATACGGACGTCATGTTAAATTCTCACACTTATCAGTGTGTCTCCTGTCACAAGCATCTATCTGCTGCAGGACTATATTGCACTCTGTGCAAAACAAACCCGCTTTTTGAGCTACTGGGGTGAAAGACCTTCACAAGTATGTGTCATATATACACCTGTTCCTGAACCAACGTTTTTTATTTTGTTTGTTTTAGCTTGTGGGGTATTCTCCCTAAAATCCAGGGTGTGTGTATTTCTGCCCCATACACGCCTGAATTCCATCTGGTTCACTGTGTAGGGTATTTTATACCCAAGGGTTAATGTATCCTCTTGTTTGTGGGGAAAATTAGGGTCAAATAAAGGGGTGTGTGAAAATTTCTGCCCCATATATCCCCTAAATTTTCCATTGGTTAAATGGTAGGGTTTTTGGGTTAAACCCAAAGGGTTTAAATTTTTATCCTCTTTTTTGTGGGGTAATTAGGGTAGTACGGGTGTGTTTTATTTCTGCCGCATTTTTGTCCTTTTTTTTTTCCCATCGGGTTTTCCTGTGCGGGGATTTTATCCCCAAAGGTTTTAAAAATTTTAAACCCCTCTTTTTTTGGGGGGAAATTTTGAGTAAAACACAGGAGGGTGTATTTCTGCCCCTTAAGGGCCTAAAACCCCATAAAACTTAAAGGGCCCCTGGGGGGGGGGGTATTTTTAACTGGGGCCAAAGATTTTAATTTGTCCCCTTTTTGGGGAAATTCTGGGGAAAATTTCCATATTTGTGTATTTAAAGCCCTACATACATTTCAAATCCGGGCCATTCAGTCTCTTAAAATTATTGCTATCTGTGGCAAACATTTAAATTTTTTTTCACTTATTGGGGTTGTTTTCTTTTTAAATGCTGTTACATTAAGCCCCCCCAAAAAGAGTGGAGATGGTGTCATCAGAAAATTTTGGGCTTTGGGACGTCACTAACCCTTTTTTTGCATTTCCTTTAAATTTTTTCAGTTTTGGGTTTAAATTGGGTTTCAAAAAAACCCATCATTGCAAAAGGGCCAAAAAGAAAAAGGATTGAAACCCAAAAAAAATAAGAAAAATGGAATATTTTTCTTGTCTTCTGTTTTTAAAATCCACCCCTTTTTTTGGGCTACCTTTTTCACCCAGAAAACCCTGATGCAAACAAAGGTGCCCAAAACTAACCTTACCCCTTCCTTTTTTTAAGGGACCAATCGGTTTTTTTTTTCCTTTTCATTTCCTTCTGATAGCTTAAAAAAAGGGTTTTAAAACCAAACAAAGTGGCAACGTCTTTACAGGGGTGGGGGGTTTAAAACAGCATTGGGGAAACCAAAGGTTTGGGCGTTTTGAGAGAGTGGTCAGTTGGCAGCAGCATGAGTGGGGCAGATTGTGGGGGGCAGCAGCATGTTTAGGCCACAGATCGGCCAATTATTCATTTGGGGGAGGTTTCGGCCCAACAGCAGGAGCACAGGCCGGGGGAGGGCCCACAATGCCCATAATTTTGAGGTGGCGGCAGCTAGGTGCCATAATGAGGGGGGTGGCGGCAACGGGCAGCATAAAGCCAGGAGGACAGGGGGACATACCCGGGAAAGGTTTGAAACAGCAGCAGCATGAGGAGATCTGAGGGTGAGGGGGCACCCAGGATCAGAAGGCTGCAAAAGGGGGCCCAGTGAAAAAGTGGGGAGGTGGGGGGCCCAATCCCAGTCCCTGGTTAAGTGGGGGGTGGTAAAGGAGCAGCTGGCAGATGGGGTGGGCTCAGGTGGATGGCGCATCGAAAAAGCAGCTGAGGCGGGTTTGCCAGAAAAAAATCCGGGGTTTCCCAGGGTCGTTTAGGTGCTTCGCTGGTGGTACCTAAATCACTTGGGGGGTGAAGAAAGCTGCTCATCAACAACTCCAGACTCAGGTTGCTGCAGATGGAGCTGGTACTGCTCTTACAACCCCAACCTCCCACCGCAGCCGTTACAGTGGTACGTGAGCGCTGAGGAACCCCCCGATCAGACCTGCAGGAGGATTGACCAAGGCGCAAATAGATCTCTCTATCATTACCAATGGCTGCACTCTCTCACTGACTCCACAAGTCTGCTACCTTGGGATAACCTTTGACTCCAATCTGGCCTTTCAAACCACACATCCAAACCCTTACCCTTGCCTCCACCTGAAAAATATCTCCCGAATCCGCTCATTCCTTCACTTTGAAAGCGCAAAAATGCTTGTCCATGCCCTCGTCATCTCACGCCTAGACTATTGCAACATCCTTCTCTGTGGCCTCCCATCTAGCACCCTCGCTCCCCTTAACTCTGCTGCCCGTCTGATTCACCTCTCTCCTCGTTACTCCTCTGCCTCTCCCCTTTGCCAATCCCTTCACTGGCTGCCCATTGCCACCACCAGACTCAAGTGGCCGTGAGATGTAGTCGCCACGTCTCCAGTCCCCTGAACAGACAGATTTTGCAGCATATGTTCCAAGACATGAAGCAGTGAAATGACGTTGTTCATCCCGTAGTCCTGGCGACTGACAAATTACATGGCCTCCTGAAAGAGCCTGAGCAAATGGCACGTGTCATGCATGAGCTGCCACTGGCTGACATAAAAATTACACAGTGGAGTATCCCTGTCTGCTTGGATCATCAAGAAATCATTAATGGCCTTTCTCTGTTCATAGATTTCTCTCTGTTTTGCTCTGTTCATAGATTCCTCTCTGTTTTGCTCTGTTCATAGATTTCTCCCTGTTTTGCTCTGTTCATAGAGTTATCCCAGTTTTGCACAGTTAATAGATTTCTCTCTGTTTTTCTCTGTTAATAGTTTCTCAGTACTGTTCAGCTCAAGGAGGGTGTGCTTGGTGTTGTAGGAATGGCTAATGCTTGCAAAGTTTCCTGGCCAGTTCTCTGAATGGTGCAGAGTCCACCACTTAAAAAGGGGGGGGGGGGAAAAGGTACTGCGTACCACCAAGTTTGGACAAAAGCACGGCCAGTTTCCCTGCCCCTTTCCCGGAATGGCTAAAAGGAAAAATGCTGTCTCTTGGCAATCACTCGGTGAATGACTCCCTGGCCCCCTTGAGTGGCGGGGGAGCAGGAGCTCTGGGGGGGTAGATGTTTGTAAAAGACAGAAAAACCCCCCTTCCCGGCAGAGGTGGTGGGGGGCCTTGGGACTGTGTGAAAAGGGGAAAAGTGCCCACGGGGTCCCTCTGCTGCACAGGAGGGCCCCACCACATTGGGTACGTTTTTTTCCCCAACCCCCACCGTTGGAGACCCCTTGCATATTTTGGGAAAACAGGGCTGGGGTTTTGCCAACTTTGGGGGCCCCCTGGCCACGTTTTTTACTTTCTCCCCAAAAATTCTACATATACCATGTTAAATCCCCCCCGGTGTCTTGGCAAAAAAAACCTTGGACACCGCTGAGAAGTTTTTTTTAAACCACCAATCTCAATACTGACTGCTTTTTCCCCCGGCCGCTCCCTCGGTAAACCCCCTGCGCTGCTACTTTTTGAACCTGCAAAATGGGTGGTCAAAATTGTGGCCGTTTGGCCCCAAAAACCTCGCACTGTTTCCCCCCTCTGACCCCCGGCCCCTCCCGACTTGCCGGACACGAAAGCTCCCGCTCCTTTTTCCGGGAGGGGAAAAGATAAAGGCCTAGGAAACCAGAAAAACCTTTTCCCAGCTTTGCTTGCTTCACCGGGGCTACCAGGGCGATCGGCTACATCGGTTAGTTTTTTGCCTCTCCACCGTTCCTCCTCAACGGTCTCGCTGAAACAGAGTCTGACCGCTCACAACAAAACCCCCCCAAAACCCATCTCCTCATCACTATTTGGGCCGCATCGGGCAAAAAGGGCCAGCAGAGTCTTTTCCCCACCCCTTTGCTGCCCACTTTTCTTTAAAAGTTTTATCCTCACTGTATAGTGGCGCGAGCCCCCCAGCACATTTGTTGTTCTCCCGGTGTGGGAAAAACCCAACGGGGCAGAAGGGAAGTTGGGGGACCCGGTGAGGGCCCCTAACCCGCTCCAGGGCCCAAGGCCCCAAAATTTAAAGGGTTTTATCTTAATTTCATTCACCGACTCTTTGCCGGGGTTGCAGTTGTCATCTGGAAGAAAGTGGGGTGACCCAGTGAACCATTCCAGAAACCCCTTGGCTTGGTGGTCCAAAAAACGCGGCTGCTAGATGGGCAAATGGACGTTCTGGCCATCCCCGGAGTGACCCCCCGCTGTGACGTTTCCCCAAATGGCTGCGATCTGTGCCTGCTGCAGGAAAAAACTAAATTTTCGTTTTTTTGACTTCTAGTAGGATCTTGGCACTCAGCCCGGTTTTTTTCCAGCTGGCCTGACATTACCCCTTTTCAGGGTGTGGTTTTCCCCCTTCATTTTTTTGGTTTTTTTTTTTGCCCCCCTAAGTGCTCAAGAAGGAATTTTGAAGCGATTCTAATAGCGGGGGCGTCATCTGTGTGCATATTTTAAAACACAGCATTGTATGAAGACCAAAAACCCCGTTCCTATGCATATATGAGCTTTGGGACAATGTTCTACAACACCCTTCAGATATACAGAATTCACCCATTTCCCAATGGCCCCATTTCTTTTCAAATGGCAATAGGAAATTTGGAAAAAGATTTTTTTTTATGGGAATACTATGAATTGGGGGTCTTATGGAAAACCCCGACAATAATAAAAAGTTTTTTTTGAATCCTTATTTCTTTGGGAACAGTCAACAGGGTTAAAAAACAGAAATTTTTTTTTTAAGGGAATTTTCTGTGAAATGGGTCTTTTTAGAAGATCGTGTCTTTTAAACCGGCTTTTCCCCCCAAAACTGCAGCAAGGAAAATTTTTGGGAAGGAAAAGAAAATTTTTTGGGAAAAAATCAGTATATCACAGCGTTTTCTTTTGAGAGATTTCCTAACAGTGTCTTGTGCACAAGCTTTTCCACCAATGCAAAGATGCAGTATGCAGCAATATCAAAAACCTAACTACTACTGTCTAGGATTCCCTAATCTTGCTGTACCCCAACCCTAAGTAATCTATCTAGCAGCTTTTCCTTTATGAAATCACTGGGAAATAGTGTGTCTGCCTGCTTTGAAACAAGCATGTGATTTTAGCAGCCAATGAGATCCCCTCAGCGGTGACGTTTTTGACCCCACTCTGTGCTCAGCACTGACTGGCTGGGCGACAAAAGTACAGGAAGCAGCGAAATAGTTTGATCTTAATTCTCAATTTTTTTACCCGATTTTGAGGGAAAAAAACGGATCAGATTGAGAAAAATGTAAAAATCGATCTTAACTTTTCTCGATTAAATCGCTCAACACTAGAATTAGTTTATCTTTACAATTTTCTGCATTACTGTCATGTTTATACACCACTCAAAGAGGTATTATTTGGCTCAAATATGTCAGCAAGAGGTACTGTATAACAAACCTAGAGGCATGATCAATTTCTGAGCAGTCCTGTCACCCAAAGTGACAGCTTTTGCCCATCATACAATTTTACAGTGGGTCAATAAGAGGATACTCCCTTCCTTAGCCTGCTCTACTTTCCTCGGAGTCCTTGTAACTACCAGTCCACTACCTGTTGTTCATTTTCTGACCACCTGTGGCTGCAAATGTGAGATCTGCATGTCGCCCAGCACTCTGCATAACAGGAGTATGGCCCCAAGCCATGGACTAATCAAAACATTCTCAGTTCTAATCCCTTGCCAGGAATGGATAGCATCTATTTTAAGACTCCTCAACTTTAATTTGCCACAACCATAACAAAGCAGCACAATTAGAACAATAATTTTACAAAGGTTAACTTTATCTTCAAAGAGGATAGCTGTAAGCTGTAATGATAATAAGAATAACCATGAAAAAAAAAGTGTATTTCATATAGCACTAACATTTTCCACAGCGTTTTCATTTTAAGTGGATACATGTCTAAAAAAATCATACATTACAGTATAACAAACTAATCAATAGCTATGACAGTAGGAATGAGGGTCCTACTTACAGGAGCTAACAATCTAGGAGGAAGCATAAGTGACACAAAGGGTAAAAAAGCTTTTTTTGCAAAATGGTCGAGCCCTTTTTTATTTAAAAAATAAAATATAATAGTGCAAATAATGCTGCATGGGTCAATGATCCGGACTGTATCTGTTTATGCGCGGAAATGTTTGGTTTGTAAACTTTACTGTTAAATAAAGGTACCCGATTCTGGGGTAGATGGAGTATAGTTGGAATAAGAAGTGTGTTAATAGTGCAGGCTTAAAACTTTGTCTGTCAAGAATTAATAGCTCTGGGGTAGTGCATTCCAAAGAATTATTGCAGCATGAGCAAAGTCTTGGAAATGAGAGTGGAACGTTTGAATTATGGAGAATGTCTGATTAAATTATTAGCAAAATTTCGAGCCTGAACAGTGTGGTAGACAAAGATGAGGATATACACTCACCGGCCACTTTATTAGGTACACCATGCTAGTAACGGGTTGGACCCCCTTTTGCCTTCAGAACTGCCTCAATTCTTCGTGGCATAGATTCCACAAGGTGTTGCAACGATGCTCAATTGGTACCAAGGGGCCCAAAGAGTGCCAAGAAAATATTCACCACACCATGACACCACCACCACCAGCCTGAACCGTTGATACAAGGCAGAATGGATCCATGCTTTCATGTTGTTGACGCCAAATTCTGACCCTACCATCCGAATGTCGCAGCAGAAATCGAGACTCATCAGACCAGGCAACGTTTTTCCAATCTTCTACTGTCCAATTTCGATGAGCTTGGGCAAATTGGAGCCTCAGTTTCCTGTTCTTAGCTGAAAGGAGTGGCACCAGGTGTGGTCTTCTGCTGCTGTAGCCCATCTGCCTCAAAGTTCTCCGTACTGTGTGTTCAGAGATGCTCTTCTGCTACCTTGTGTTGTAACGGGTGGCAATTTTGAGTCACTGTTGCCTTTCTATCAGCTCGAACCAGTCTGCCCATTCTCCTTTGACCTCTGGCATCAACAAGGCATTTCCGCCCACAGGACTGCCGCTCACTGGATGTTTTTTCTTTTTCGGACCATTCTCTGTAAACCCTAGAGATGGTTGTGCGTGAAAATCCCAGGAGATCAGCAGTTTCTGAAATACTCAGACCAGCCCTTCTGGCACCAACAACCATGCCACGTTGAAAGGCACTCAAATCACCTTTCTTCCCCATACTGATGCTCGGTTTGAACTGCAGGAGATTGTCTTGACCATGTCTACATGCCTAAATGCACTGAGTTGCCGCCATGTGATTGGCTGATTAGAAATTAAGTGTTAACGAGCAGTTGGACAGGTGTACCTAATAAAGTGGCCGGTGAGTGTATAAGGTTGTACAACACTGTGGACCACTTTGTAAGTCAAATTGATTAGTTTTAATTGTATTCTATAGTGGATGGCCAACCAGCACAATGACTAGAACAGGCTACAAACAACTTGGTAGCAGCTAAACAAAAAGTTGAGCCTGGCTAATGCATTAAGGGTAGACTGGAGGGGGTAGAGTTTGAAGAGGCTGAGTAGGTATTTTTTAAAGTGCAGGTGGCATGAAGATACAAGAAATTGAATGGAAAGAGTCAAAATACCTTAGCGAGTGGGCTCCTTAAAAATTAAGGTACAAAATGCAACATTTGCTTATAAATGTACAACTGTCAGTGAGTTTATGCTGCTCTTGCCATTTTTCTTTTAAAAAAAAAACATAGTTGGAGGTTACTTGGAGGAACAGATTTTAGATTCAGTCACAAAGACTGCTAAAAGATGAGTCAAATGTATTGAAGGGGTGTTCCCGGAGTTTGATGACATATCACTAGGATAAGTCAACAAAGTCTAATAGGCATGGGTCATAACATACTGGTCTCAATGAAAACATCACTGGAGTAAGTAATGCCAAACACAATAAGACAAATATGTCTCTTAAAGGCATTTTCCCACACATGAAAATATGCTGTACAGGTCACTCTCAGCCAGCTGCGAGCCGACCATACATGAGAATGAGGAAGGCAGTACTTATGGACATCCTTTCAATTCACTTTGATGGGAGATCCAAATATAGCTGAGCACACTCACTTGACTATACTCAGAACTCTAATAAAAGGATTTCCAAGTACAGGTGAGTGCTGTGTGCACTTGAACTCTATGGGAGTGTTGAGTAAAGCTGAACACAGCGCTTGAGTGTACTCGGCACTTCCACCAAATAGAATGGAAAGTTGTGTACAAGCGTGACCAGTTCTCCATTCTGAGCTGTAACTTTTGGGGGCCCATTCCCAAGATAAGTGGAGGTCCTAGAGCTGAGACCTGTACCCATAAAACCTTGAGAACATAACCTAGTGATATGTCATCAAACTCTAGTGGGAACACCCCTTTGAGAGACATATGAGTCTTATTGTGTGTGGGATAACTTACTCCAGTGATCAAGTCATTAAGACCAGAATATAAAAACCTCTGTCTTAATGAATTCCCCCAAGATTTATTTTTAGATAAAGAGAGGACATGATGTTTAATACAGCTGACCTCAACTTCAGCTAAAAAACATAGTGTTAACACAGCCTCATTTACATACATAGGGGACATCCATATATGACATTGCTGCTGTATAGTTCCCTGGTGCCATATGTATGAATCTCTTCTCTACTAGATTACATAATCTACATCATTAGAATCATTAATTACCCTATGCTTCAATTTATAGAGAATCTGACAGAAAATGTTCTGTGTTAAATTAGAGGCATAAAGGCCTAATGCACCTCTATTGTTGCATTATAGCACAGTACAAATACATCCATATGCCTGCGGCCTTATTTTAAAATGAGAAATTATGTTTTATTGTACTTTTAGAAATAATATATATTTTGCACTAAATGTTGTCAATAATGTGGTAAGGGTAAGTATGTTGGCTTACAACTAGAGATGGGCGAATTGATTCTAATGAAGTGGAATTTGTTTAGAATTTCAGGAAAACCTCGGTTCGGAACGAAGTCGAACTTTGGGGTACTTCGCGTGAATGAAGTGTGCTTTTGATTGATAAAATTGCTGCGAGCACATGGCATTACATGGTGCAAAAAACTCTGGGAGGAAGAAGGGCATAGTCTGCATGACATGTGCAGAGATGAAGCCAATCAGAGACCGGCGGGATTCTGTGACGTCACCGCACTATATAAGTCCGGGTGCAATGCTGGGAGCTCATACCGCTCTCACTGTACTGAGTAGGGAAGGTGATGCCACGGCTGCTTATGATAGCTGATACTAAAGAACTCATTTTTATGCAGCGATTTTTGGGGGGTGTCACAGCTTGTCTCAGAGACTGTTCTCTTAATGTTCTATTTCTGATTTTGTGGGGTATTGGATCTGAAGTCCAGTGTGCGTCCAGTGCAGCTGCATATACATTTTAATGCTATCTGCTCACAGCACATTGAATATCCTAGGGTGATCTAAGCCTGTTCCTGTTGTATTCATTTAAAGAAACAGCGTTTTTACAATACAAATACCACTTCATTTTTGGCTGCTCAATTCTTTTGCGCAATTTACATCCATGGGTTACATCCATGGGTTAATTAAGCGTTGTTCTTCTGCTGTGGTGACTAAAAGAAACCATCTTTTTCACCGGCAAAAAATACATTTTTTCCTGTAGCATAATTCACAAGCGAAGGTTAATTACAAGTTTTCCTCTTGTTGTGTAGCGTAAAATACACGCCATTGTAACACGCTACAAAGCTCGTAGTTTTTGGTTGGTCAATTCTTTTGCGCAACTTACATCCAGAGGTTAATTAAGCATTGTTCTGCTGCTGTGGTGACTAAAAGAAACCGTTTATTTCACTGCCAAAAAATACATTTTTCCTCTAGCATACTTCACAACCGAAGGTTAATTACAAGTTTTTCTCTTGCTGTGTATCGTAAAATACACGCTATTGTAACACGTTACAAAGCTGGTAGTTTTTTGCAGCTCAATTCTTTTGCGCAATTTACATCCAGGGGTTAATTAAGCGTTGTTCTGCTGCTGTGGTGACTAAAAGAAGCCATTTATTTCACTGCCAAAAAATACATTTTTCCTGTAGCATAATTCACAAGCGAAGGTTAATTACAAGTTTTCCTCTTGTGTTTTAGCGTAAAATACACGCCATTGTAACACGCTAAAAAGCTCGTAGTTTTTGGTTGGTCAATTCTTTTGCGCAATTTACACCCGGGGGGTTAGTTAAGCTTTTTCGCTGTTTGGGGTGACTAAAAGAAGCGTTTATTTCACCGCCAAAAAATACATTTTTCCTGAGCAAAATTTCACAAGCAAGGGTTAAAATTACAAGTTTTTCCTTTTTGTGACGTAAAATACACGCCAATTGTAACCGCTACAAGCTGTAGTTTTGGCCCCAAAATTTTTTTCGAAATTTAACATCCAAGGTTAACTAAGTTTTTTTCTGCAGTTGTACTCAGTAAAAAAAAAACTTTGATTTTCACCCCCACGAAGAATTCTGTAGCATAATTCAATCCAAGGTTAATTAAGCTGTTTGTGCTTTAAATATTCGTAAAATACACAGAGTTTTTAAACGGCACATACAATCAATTTTTTCCTGCCCATTTTGGACGCAATTTATACCCAAAGGGTTACCAAACTTTTTTTAGTGGTTCATTTGGGAGTCAAATCAGGGTGTCTATTTACATATACAATATCTTCATTAAACATGTCTGTACATTTAGAACAAACAGTATTCAGACAGAAGGGGGCGGGCTTTTTACCTGCGAGTGGCAGGGGCACAAATATTCCTGGAGCACCCGGTCGCGCACAGCAAGGGGAACGTCGCAGCAGGGTCACTCGTGGGCCCCCCAACTGCCGGGGTGGGGTTTTTAACGGCCCTGTGCTGTCAGCAACCCAAGGGTTCTTTTATTTGGGTTTACTAGGCATCCCCCTTCCTCCCAGATGCACTGACAACCCCAGCCAAGATCGTGGGATCGCAGACCAACTTTTTTGGAATGGCCCGGGATGGGTCAGGGCCCCAACCTGTCCTCAAACCCCCCTCTTCCCTCCGGTTCCCCACCAGAGATCTACTATTGGTCTGGGTCGCGTCACATAAAAACAGGATGAACAATTTTAGGAGGGCAGTCAGCACTACTTTTTCAGCGAAAATGGGGCCAATATCCCCGCTTCTTGCATAGGGGCGGGAAAATATCAAGGGGAAAATGGCATGCGAGTTTATGTTGTGAGGAGTCAGCCTCTTCATACCAAGAAACCGTGATGAGGACAGCAGTGACAGAAAAACAAATTAGATGATTAGCCCGCACTTGGGGGCGGGTGAAAACAAGGGCCCTTTACACGTCAGGGGAAGAGGACTCAGGCAGCGTCGCAGCCCAAGTGGGTTGTGGGCCGTGAGCAGCAGGGTTTGCAGCAGTGGGGTGGTCGGGAGCCAAGCGGTCCCCCCGGGTAAAAAACCCACTTTCCCGGGCCCAAAAAGAGCGGGACAGGGGGGCCAGGCCGGGGGTAGTAGCACTCAGTGCGGAGCGTTGGGGGTAAAAAACAAACACGCGTGTGGGGATTCTTTGTTAAGACACCGGGGGAGCCGAAAAGGGTAATGTAGAATCTGTGGCAAAAGTGAAGCGTGGGGCCCGGGGGGCTAACGTTGCACCACGGCCCGCATGCACTCACCATCCAGTGGCCTGGGGAAAAAATGGCTCAGAGTGGGGGGTCCATCCTGCTGCTGCAGCAAAAGCACAGCAGCGCCCCGTGGCACGCATGCCATTTGCAGCCAGTCAAGGCTCCACCACCTGTCAAAGGGATCTGTTTTCCTTTCACATCTCCCTTCCCCAAACTCCCTGCTCCCCTACTCAGGCGCCAGCAGTCCCTTCAGCGAGGCATTGCAAAGAACAACAGTATGCGGGCTAACCATCCTAAGGTGCAGCAGCGACGTGCTCCGTCCCAATTGTTGGTACTGGCGTTTCCCCACTTTCCAAATGGTGGGCTCTCACCATCAGAAACTAATGGCTTGTGCCCGGGCCCAGATGGGAGTTCCAAGCCTAATTTTTTTTTCCAAAAAGGCAGTACCATACTTTTAAAATATGTAGAACAGAAGTGGGGCCCTCCCTTAGCTTTATCGTTTGTTTTTAAGTTGCACGGCAGCGCGGACCTGGAGCTAACACGGTCCAGGCCAGACATTCCTTTACGGCCCATTGGGTGAATGGCTTCCTGCCCAGGCACACCCAACAACGGGACAGGAGACGCCGCTTTCTCCTCCCTTTTTTCAAACTGCGGCTCCTGCGCCAATGTCCGCCTCCTCCTTCTCCTCCTCCACCACCATCTCACCCTCCACAAGTACTGCTCCATCATACCACATGTGTAGGGCACAGCGGTGTCACGCAGTTCTACACCTGGCTTGCCTCAGCGAACAAAGTCACACAGGGGAGGAACTGCTCCGCGTCATGCAGCAAGAAATCGATGTGTGGCTTTCTCCGCGCCAACTGCAAATCGGAACCATGGTGACAGACAATGGGAGTAACATGGTGTCCGCGCTGCACCGAGGAGGGATGGTCCATGCACCCTGCATGGCGCATGTGTTCAATCTGGTTTGTGAAAAGGTTCCTGAAGTCTTCCACCGATCTTCAGAAGATTCTGAAAATGGCCAGGAAACTGTGCATGCACTTCATCCATTCCTACAAAGCCAGGATCACCCTCCTCGAGTTGCAGCGGCAGAACAGCCTCCCCAACACACTCTGATATGCAATGTTTCCACCCCTTGGAATTCCAGCCTGCACATGTTGGACCGACTGTAGGAACAGAGAAAGGCCATTAACGATTTTTTGATGATCCAGGCGGACAGGAGTACTCCCCTGTGTAACTTTGATGTCAACCAATGGCAGCTCATGCGTGACACCTGCCGTTTGTTGAGGCCATTCGAGGAGGCCACGTTATTTTTCAGTCGCCAGGACTACGGGATGAAAAACGTCATTCCACTGCTTCATGTCCTGGAACAGATGCTGAAAAATCTGTCTGGGCAGGGGACTGGAGACGTGTTGACTACATCTCGCGGCCACATAAGTCCGGTGGGGACTGAAAGGGAGGAGGAGGAGGAGGAGGACATTGGAGCAGAAGCATTGTCTGGTGAAATGAGTGGATTTTCAACCCAGGTGACAAGAGAGGAGGAGCAGGAGCAGCTGGAGGAGGTAGATGGAGATGAGGAAGACGAGGCAGATGACCCGCAAGCACTGTGGCAGTATACAGTGGAGATGGAGACAGGGAGCCCCTCAGAGTCACTTGTGCAGATGGCCCACAGCATGCTGATTTGCCTGGCTAGTGACAGACGAATAGTCAGCATCCGGCAGAGGAATGACTTCTGGCTCTCCACCCTATTGGACCCTCGCTACCGGTCCAAAATGGGAGCCTTTTTCCCAGCTGCTTAGAGGGAGAACAAACTCAAATACTATAGGGAAATCCTCCGTAGTCAGTTGGCCGCTGCCTATGTGCGACATCGTCCCTCCTCTGACAGGTCTGACCGGGGGGTTCTTCAGCTCTCACGTACTACTGCCGCGGCTTCTGGGGGAAGGTGGGGGTGTAGGAGCAGTACCAGCTCCACCAGCAGCAACCTAAGTCTGGAGTCACTGATGAGCAGCTTCCTTCACCTGCCTAGTGAGGAGGGCAGTCGCCAGCAGCAGCAGGACCTGGAGCAGTCCCTGAACCAACAGGTGGTGGCCTACTTGGACAGCACCCTGCCACCCCAGTTATAAGATCCGCTGGACTACTGGGCAGCCAAACTGGATGTATGGCCGCAACTTGCCGAGTTTGCAGTGGAGAAGCTGTCCTGCCGGCCAGTAGTGTGGCATCAGAGCGGGTGTTCAGTGCGGCGGGGGCCATCGTTACCCCAAGGAGAACCCGCTTGTCCACGGGAAATGTGGAACGACTGACCTTTGTCAAGATTAATCAGGCGTGGATCGGCCAGGATTTCCACACACCAATGCCTTAGGCGTCAGACTACATCAGCCATGACGCCTCACCCAAACTGTGAGAAATGAGTCTGGGTTCAAACTACCTGCCTCAACCACTATTCTAATGCCGCCACCTGCCTGATGCCACACATCTGCTGACAATTTCTCCATCTGCCACCAACCATCTTTACCAGGGAGTGGTATTGCCACCCACCTCCACACTCTGTCATTGTGCCACTCTATGAGCTCATGCTGCTGCTGCTGCTGTTTCTGGTGCCTTGACATCCACACTGTGTCATTGTGCCACTCTGTGGCCTACTTCAGTTTTTGCCACCTGCAGGATGTCATTTTGCCACTGCCTGACCTCATGCTGCTGCTGCTGTGACCTCCACACTGTGTCATTGTGCCACTCTGTGGCCTACTCCAGTTTTTGTCACCTCCAGAATGTCATTGTGCCACTGTCTGACCTCATGCTGCTGCTGTGGCTGCTGCCGTAACCTCCACACTGTGTCATTGTTCCACTCTGTGGCCTACTCCAGTTTTTGCCACCTCCAGAATGTCATTGTGCCACTGTCTGACCTCATGCTGCTCCCACCGTCACCTCCACTCTTTATCGTTGTGTCACTCTGCAGCCTACTACTGTTTTGCCACTGTCTGACCTCATGCCGCTGCTGCCGTGACCTCCACACTCTGTCATTGTGCCACTCTGTGGCCTACTCCTGTTTTTGCCACCTCCAGAATGTCATTGTGCCACTGTCTGACCTCATGCTGCTGCTGCCGTGACCTCCACACTATGTCATTGTACCACTCTGTGGCCCACTCCAGTTTTTGCCACCTCCAGAATATCATTGTGCCACTGTCTGACCTCATGCTGCTGCTGTGGCTGCTGCCGTAACCTCCACACTGTGTCATTGTGCCACTCACTGGCCTACTCCAGTTTTTGCCACCTCCAGAATGTCATTGTGCCACTGTCTGACCTCATACTGCTGCTGCCGTGACCTCCACACTGTGTTATTGTGCCACTCTGTGGCCTACTCCTGTTTTTGCCACCTCCAGAATGTCATTGTGCCACTGTCTGACTTCTTGCTGCTGTGGCTGCTGCCGTCACCTCCACACTCTGTCACTAATGTTGCCACCTGAGCTCTCAGCTTATTTTTTTCCAGCTATCGCTGCCATGACTTTATCAGGCTACATTCCCCCTTCAGTTTTTTGGTCAGTTTTGCCCTCTTAGTGCCCAGGGAATTTTATAGTGAAGCGATTCTAAGAGCGGCGGCAGTCATCTGCGTGTCATACTAAAACACAACATTGTATGAAGACCAAACCAAGCTCCCTCTGCATATTTAAGCATGGCACAACATTATACAGCATCCTGCAGGCTCTCTGCAGCCTGGAAATAGCTGTTTTTTAACGTGATTCGTCCCAAAATAATTCGGACCGAATTTATTTTTGTCGGGAAATTCGGCGAAGTGACCGAACCGAATTTTTGAGAAATTCGCCCATCTCTACTTACAACGAAAAATAGCAATAAATGATTTACATCAGAGGGAACATTAAGTCATTGAGTTACTGTACCTAAGGTGGCACTTTGACTGAGGGCTTTGAATACAGTGGAAGAGGTAAGGGTACTGCTTCTAAAGTTGCTACTTCCAACTGCTACAATTAAGGTTTTTAACATGTAGTGTGATTTTTTCCCCCCTGTATTGGTAATTCTGTAATGTTTTAATAATATAATTAATAATAGCATCAATTTTACTGATTTTCGTTACCATAATAATAATTAATAAGATGATCCCTATTTCCCTTTTTTTTCAGCACCCCCTATTTTCATCTTACCATTTCTTTTTATATAGACCAGAAATGAAAGTCCAACTCTATGTGGGAATCTTTTGTCCTGGAATGTCTGGTAATATTCAAAAACTATCTGGAAATAGTTAAAACATTGTTCCAGTGAAGGCATAGAATAATTGCAAGGAATTATATCCTAAGAGGTTAACATACACAATAAATTGCAGTTGTACACAACTTAAGCCACATGTTTAGACAAGAGCATCTAACAACCTTATTTGTCCCAACAATTTTTAGAGGTATAAATTAGTGGAGTATCAAACATGCCATGGAGTTGTATGTTTATTCTTCAGGAAAAGATGTAGACCTCTGTTTAGAGGAAGGGCTCTTTATCAAACTATTTCACAAAACATGAAAGGAACAGCAGGAATTTTGCAACAACAGATGGTTATTGTGGTTTAAAAACATATTGCTGGACTGTAAGGCAATACTCCCTCCTTATTTTATAGAGACTTCTGTGTGAAGTGGTAACAGAATGAGACAAAATAGTTTAAGAAGCCAAAAGATATTTATTAGCTCAGAATGCAAAAACATTCCAGACACAAGTTTTCTAAAAATAATAAAAAAATCTGCATGAATTTTTTTGATCTATCAGTTTATTAATTACATGGTTCACTATTTCCTACCTGCATGGATTTGAATTTTACTTTTTAAAAAGAACAATGTAGAGCACAAGTACAAACTGGCATCTACAATTCACCTAAACAGTATGTGGCATCTGTCAAGAATGCTTTGTGTTGGTTTAGTATGGGAGGTCATAAGCAAAAGTTAAGGATTATTTAAATGTGTAAATTTCTCCAAAAATTATTTCCTTTTCTCATTATTTAATGTTTTATATGAATACAGTATGTCTTAAATATTACACATACTACAGGTTGTGATGTAACAAATATGTACTGGTGATTGCAAAAGTAGAAATACCCCTTTAACTCTTCCTTATTTTAAAAAATTACAAACATCAACTTAAATGTGTTTTATTGATATTTTATGTGATAGAGCAACACAAAGTAGCAAGCATTTATGAGGTGTAAAGAAAATGATACATGCTTTTCCAAATTTTTGCAAATTATAAAACTGAAAAGTTTAGTATGTGTTCAACACTCCCCCCCCCCCCGCCCCGCCCACCCAGTCAATAATTTTTGGGACCACCTTAAGCAGCAATGAAAGCTGCAGTCTGTAGGGGCATGTCTCTGCTAGCTTTGCACATCACATGTAGAAGATGAAATTTTTGCCCATTCTTCTTTGCAGAGTAACTCTGGTGCAGCAGATTATTTGGCAAACATTTGTAATCAGCAATTTTCAAGTCATGCCACAGATTCTCAATGGGATTTAGGTTTTGACTCTGACTGGGCCATTTTAAAATATCAATATGCTTTGATTTAAACCAGTCCATTGTAGCTTTGGTTGTATGTTTATGGTTGTCATGCTGAAAGTTGAACCTATGCCCCAGTCACAGGTCGCTTGCAGCTTCTAATAGGTCTTCCTCCAAGATTGCCCTGCATTTAGCTCCATCCATCTTACCATCAACTCTGACCAGTTTCCTTGTCCCTGCAGAATTAAAGCATTCCCATTGCATGATGCTGCCAACACCTTGCTTCACGGTGGGGATGGTGTGTTCAGGAGCAGGAAGGGTAGAGTTCAGTGTTGGCTTTCTTCCACACATATGCCCTATGGCCCTATGGGCAACATGTATGAAAACTGTTTAGGTCTAAAACTCACTTGTTTTCCCATAGTAACCGTCCTATTTCAAAAAATCATGTTTGAAAAAACTCTTTTATTCGTGCTAATTTAATAGAGTGCGAAAAAAGTCCTTTTTGCTGCTTTTGGGGTCATGCTGCTGTAAACAACAGCAATAGTCAAGGTTCTATTCAGATAAATCTTGTTTGAAATACTCATTTCTTCTTGCTAATTTTATTCTGAGTGTCCATAATGTCTTCTGGTTTTGGGGTCAGGCTACTGTAAAATCCTAATCAGTTGGAAATATTAGGGATTTAAGAACACTTGTGATTTGCTGTCTTTGTAGTACAGTTCTTCAATAAAAGACTGTGAACAAATCTTCTAGACCTTTTTAATATTTATATTTTTGAACATGGCCTGTCATCGCTTTTTCGGTTCCCTGTGCGTCTTATTTCTGAAGAGCGGCGCCAATCTGTTCTTCAGTGGTTAACACACCCTGCATCCAGCGGTTTTAACTCCTCTTCCTCTCAGTCATGGCCCCAAATATTATCATCATCATCATCAGTCCAAACTGAAGCAAAGACGGGCCAAATGTCACCCAATAAACAGACCCCGCTAGATAATCCATATTCTGAAGAGCGCTTTGATAACGCAATGTGGTTGGCATCAGAAGGCATTTCAAAAGATCAAGAGGCAGATGCCCTCAGAGGAGGAAAAGGAAGCTGGTTGCACTCTTTCGGCTGAAAGGGATCAGAGTATTGTGTATTAAAACTTAACTTTTAATAAATAGATGAAAATGAGGTCCAAAGATACTCCACCACCACAAATTCCAAAAATAAGAGGCTATGTATAAGGAGTAGGACAGCAGGGTAGATCAGTGGGAGGGTACCCTATAAAGCCCTACTTGGATTAGAAAACCCTAGCAGCCTACTGTCACGTCAAGGGAGGTGCAGTGAGCCCTAACTGGAACCCAGCCCACTGTCCCTGCCTACTTGACGTGCTGCCCTAGGCGGCAGACGGCAACTGGGCGACAGTCCCTGCGCTGCTAAAGTGCTGAATAGTCAGACAGTCAGACAGTCCGAGTCAATATCAAATAGGAACGCCAAAGCCACAAATCAGAACCAGAGGAATAAACGTAAACAAGCCGAGGTTAAAAGGCAAACGGAAGCGAAGTACAAAATCAGGAGACAAGCCGGGGTCAGGAGAACAAGCCGAGGTCAGGTACACAGATAAGCAAAACACAATAAACCGAACCAGGTAACACGAGGTAGCCAGGAATATCACAGGCGCAGCACTCAGCCTTCAGGGAGTTTAAATGGGATTCCTGGATACCGCCCCTGTAGCTGATTGGAGCAGCCTCCGGGTCCTCCCATTGGCTGGTGCGACATGTCCCCTGTCCGGAGTGGCTGGGCCTCTGTCACTCACAGAGCTGTCAGCAGCATGTGTATCAGGGTGGGATCGTGCATCAGCTGCTGCAGCCTGTTGATCACTGCAGCCTGAGCTCAGCCCAGCCCTGACACCTACTATGCAGGATAACTGTCGTGAAAAAAGACGCCCCTGCCCTGAGCCTCTCCTTAATACACACTAACCCTAATTACCAGGACAGAAAAATGATACACAAATATATACAAATATCCCAAAACGTGTATTCACAATTTAAATAATATATGCAAATGTCCCGACATGTTTCATTGTCCCAAACAAATCCTCAAGGGACCGATAGAGGAAAATGAAATTCATAAATAGGGAAATATATACAATATTGGTGTATTGGTGTATCCTCCAAATCAATAACAACACAGCATAGAGAGGTATCATAGTCCCTTAGCATTAGCAGTATATTGCCCAGTAATCACAGTATATTAACCAAATAATCGGACTAGGAGAACAGAGCTTACAGGATTCACAGGATAAACGCAGATGCATGGAGTTGAGAATTCCATTTGAAATGTTGGAAGACGTAAGACTCCTAAATCTCTGAGGTTCCACCTTGTCAAATGAGTAAAGGTCCATTTACAGATTTAAAGAACAGAAGTGTACGAGCACCACCACAGGGGGAGCTCTCACATATTAATCTTTTTGTAGAATTAACCATCTCTGAAATGGAAAAACTCCAGAAACCATTGCCCAGCGAATCCAGTTCAAGCTAGCAACCTTGACCTACAAGGCTCTCCCTAACCTCTCCCCTCCATACGTATCTGCCTTAATCTCCGCTCCTCACAGAACCTTCTTCTCTGCTCTCCTCTTATCAGCTCTTCACATAACCATCTGCAAGACTTCTCCCGTGCTTCCCCCACACTCTGGAACTCAGTGCCTTAACACCTCAGACTCTCTTCCTCTCTCACCAGCCTCAAACGCAACCTAAAAGGGAATATGCCGCCAATTGTTTTTTTTTTACTTATTAAATCAAGCCCCTGATCCATATGCTTTTCCTCTCAGTCGTTTTTATTTTATGATTGTATATTTCTATATTCGTCCATATATATATTATTTTGGGGAAGACATTCCTGCTTGCACTGCTTTAACAGCAGTCAGAGAGACACTTTACAGCAGCTTCATGCCCATAGGATTCTTAAGACAGTTTCTGTCCCATAGACATCTATAGGATAGTTTTCACTGTAAAGGGAGGGGAGAGGAAGAGCTGTGACATCTCCTCTTGTGACTGGGGGATTCTGTGTTATCTGTACAAAAAGGTTTTTCTCCCCCAAAAGTTTGGGCCCCGCTTTAAACCTTTTAATGGGGAACACGGGCGAAAAGCCTCAAAAACCCCTTAAAACATTTAAGGGTGTCGGGAAGTTTTATTAGCCCTTTGGGGGGCAAAGAGAAAGCTACAGGACTTAAAAAATTATTAAAAAAATTTTGGGAAAAGTGATTTTAAAAAAAAAAAAAAACATAACCCAAAAATTCCCCCAAAAAAAAGGTGATTAAAACCCAAAAAAAGTCATGTTTTTGATAAACCCCCTTTCCCCCTTTTAAAACCCAAACCTTTTCGGGTTTCCCCTAAAACCCAACTTTAAACAGTGTTTGAAAGTTGCCCCAAACCAAAAACATGTTGCCCCTCCCCTTTCGTCTTTTCCCCCCTTTCCCCTGTAATTGTAAGCCCTCAGGGGGCGGGGCTCTTCCCCCTCTGTACCTTTGGGATTCATTTAAATTGCCCTTTTTTGTAATTTTTTTGAAGGGATGTTATTTTTTTCCCCGCCTCAAAGGGTAAAAGCACCCCGGAAAATCAAGGGAAACTCTGAAAAATTAAATTTTAAAAATAATAAAAAAAAAAAAAATTTAAATAAATTGGAATTGTAGTAAACAAGAATATGAAGGCATTCAAAGTTTTAGAATGGACAAGCCATAACTTTTTAAAACCCCATTGAAAGGGGGGAGGGTAATAGGGTTTATTTTAAATCCCAAAGGATTAGAAAAATTTTGGGTTTTTAAAAGGGGTTGTTAAGGGACACGGGAAAGGGCCTAAAAATTTTGGAAAGAATCCGAAATTAAAAAAATTTCTAAGGGGAAGTTTTAAAACTTTTCCCTTTTCGGGGCCAAACAAGGAAAGAACTTATTTCATGTTTGCCCAAATTTGATTATATTTTCCCCAAAATTTTACCTAAACACCCAACCCTTTTTTACAAATTTTCCTAAATTTCCCAAAAAAAAACCCGTGTTCCAAAAAAGGGAAAAGACCTATAGTCTCTGGAGTTGGGAGCCTTTGCCAAAATGCTGGCCATTACTTGGATAAAATTTTGGTGCCTTTTGTGACTGCTCTTCCCTCGTACACTCGGGAATTATTTTTGTTAAAAAAACCCTAGGGGGGATTAGGGAAAGCCTAAAAAATTTTTTTGGCGAGCATTGATGTTGAGGCACTGAACCCCTTTTTTCCCACACTCTTGGGCCTTGGGGCCACCATCCCTTTTTTAAAAAAACACCAAGGTTGTCCCTGCGGAGCAAAATGGTTCGTTCTCGGGCTTTTTACTTTTTCCCCTTTTCAAGGAAAATTTTTTAATTTTTAAATAAAAAAAACAACCACCCAGCTCAGGGGGTACTGCTTGGGAAAGGCTGTCCCCTGCCTACGCAAATTTGCCCCTGGATGGTGGGGATAAATAGGGTTTTTGGAAAATGAAAACCCCTTTTTGGGCACCGGATGAGATTTATTTTGGACACCCCTTTATATGGATGAGCCCCCAAATGTTTTGGGAAGGGTACATCCGGGACCTTTTTCAATCTTTTTGTTGTTTTTTTTTTAACTGAAAAAAAGGTTTAAAGGGTTCAAAATATGATATAAACCTTTTTACCCCTTACCTTTCTTTAATTTTTCTGATAAGGAAAGAAAGGGGGATGGGAACTTGGGGCCCACAATTTTTTCAAAAATTTAACGGCCCCCGGGGAAAGGTTCCCCTCCTGCCCTTTAAAAGAAAATTTTTCCCCCAAAAGGGACCATACTTGAAAATTAAACGTAACGGGTTCTAGCCTTGCTGGGGTTTTAAAAGTGGGCAGGTTGGGAACTTTGAAAAACTTTTCCAGAATCGGGGGGTACCCGATAGGGGTCCTAAAAAAAAGCAATACTAGAGTGTCTCACTAAAATAAAATGTATAAAGCTGTTCCAGATGGGTTTTTTGAAGGACCCGTTTTATAAACTAAAAATTTCACTTATATGAGGGGGATAGTTCAGATTTGGAATTGGGGTGAGGAAATTGGCTATTATAGATCGGGTTTTTTCAAAAAGAAAATTTTTTACTTTTGCCACCAAAAATTTGGTAAAAAAAGGGAAAGGAATTTTGCTTGGCCGGGGGGGGAAAGATGTTAACAAGGGGAAAGTAACGGGGCCAATGATAGATAAAAATTTGGGTTTTTAAAAGGGTCCCAATACTGTACAGGGGAAAAATCCAAAACCAAATAAAAACCCCAAAAAAATATAACTTTTAATATATCCCCCAAAAAAAATATGATTTGGGTATCTCAAGGTCTACCTTACCAAAATATATTTTTATATTTTACATAAAACCCGTTCCCAATATTTTAAATTTCCCCCTTAAAATTTCCCCCCAAAATAGTTTCAATTTAATCGTCCCGATAAAGGACGGCCCCTAGTCTTTGTAGGGGCCCCACCCTATTAAATCCCCTTTTATGTCCCTTTTCAACCACCAGAAACTTTAATTTTTTAAAATACATTTCGGGTACATTTTTTAAAAAGAACATCAATTCAAATCCAAAACATTTTATCACAAATTCCTTTTAATTCCCAATATAAAAATACTCAAAGGTCACAGTCCACTGAAAAGAAAAACTCCCAATTTTTCTTCTTTTAAAATTTAGGGAAAAATTGTCCATATAAAATCGCCCGTGTGGGGAAAACAAAAGATACATTTATCCACCCATTCTAAAAGTTTCTTTAAAACCCTTTAATCCTCGACCGGGTTTTCCCCCCCCTCCAAAATTATGGGGTTAATCAGGAGGATCTCCTAGGGGACGTCAAAACCGGGACTCAAAAAGGGTGGGCCTCCTCGATATGTTTATTTTAACTTAATGTCCTGTACCCCCCTTTAAAAAGGGTTTCAATGACCACTTTTTTTTACCCCCCTTTCGGGTTGCGCTCCCCAAATTGGCCTCAAACCCGGGTTTACTGCTCATTGCGTCGACTTTTAGGGGGGCGGTCATGGCAACCGCGCCGTTCAGCCGCGCAAGCGCCGATAATTCGGCATCTTCGGGATAAACTGCTGGGGAAATGCCCCCGGCAAGAGGGGCACCATGAAAACCGCACCCCCTTAAAAACCGCGAAAAGCGCCGATAGCTCGGGTCCATTGCTATTCCCAGGGCGCCGGAAAAAACCCCGGAAATCTTCCCCGGCCCCAAAAATCCCTTCTGGCGCACGTCCCAAACCAAGGGCGCCGTTCCACTAAATTTTCCCCCAAAACCACACCCAATCTCAATTCCCTCAGCGAGGGTTAAAATAGGGCAAATGTCCTTTTCTATTTCTAAATTCCATCCCAGGGGATTGGGGGGCACCCTTCAATACAAAAAGGGTTAAACCCATACCATCGGGCGGCACGCATCAAAATTGTTTCACTTTTTAAAATCACATCCCAATAATTGGGATTTAAGGGTTTTAAAAACCTTTCCCAATGGCGGCAAAACAGTATACGGGTTTTATATATTTTATATCCCCATTTTGGGGTTTTTTAGATAAAAAAAATTTTCAGATCCCAACCCACATATTCCCCCTTTGGGCCAAATATACCCACAAAAAGGAAAAATCAAATGGGGGATACCTAATAGAAATAAGAAAAAACACTTTTGCAAAAAATGAATCAATACAGTTTTCATACAAGATATAAATTTTTCGGGATAAAGGGAATATAACAACCCCTTTAAAAAAATTTGAAAAATATCCTAAAGGGCCCTTTTCTCCCCAGATACAACCCCATTTTTTTCTTTTATGGGGCCTTCGGGTTCCCAAAGGAAACTTTGGGAATATTTTTATACCCCAGAGATTTCAAAAAAAAACAGCCAAAATTTAGAAGTTTTTTAAGACCCTCGGGTTTTTAACGTTTTCATTCTAAAGGGCCCACTCTGTTTCCTTACAAGTAATTTTTTTATCAAGTTTTCCCCTTTTTTAAAATGTTAGTTTATCTTCCCCAAATACAAAAAAACATCATGCCCGGGGAAATTTTCCCTCATGCCCCAAATCCAGTTTATGACGGGGCAAAGTCTAGGGCCGCACATCCCCCTAAGTGTTTAAACCAATGCAAATTTTTTAAAATTTTTCGGGTCGTCTTGCCTTATATTTTTTTTGCCAAGCTACAATTAAAAAGGGGATAAACAACTCCCTGGGTACAGCAATTCAAAAAATTTCACGAACCCAAATTAGATTTTCCCCCTTCCCAACTTTTAAAACTTTTAAATTTTGGGCAAAATTACTTCCAAAATGTCCCATTTTTCCGAAATCAAAAACTTTCCCAAAGTTTCTTAAATTTTTTTAAATTTTATTTTTTAACCCCTTAACTATTTCCCTTCGGACCCAGGGCCCAAACCAAACCACTCGGGGGTTACCGTTTTTGGAAACCCCCAAATGCGCCCCCAACGTAGGAATCAAATTCCTGGGCGGGGAGGGAGGGGGCCCCCGGTGTTCGGAGGGAAATGGGGGGCTAAACCAAAATAAAATTCTAAACGGGCAGATTCTTTAGTTTAAACCTTTTTTCCTTTCTGTGGCGGGCACGGAGGCTTTGTTTAGATAGAATTTACCCAAAGGTTTTGGAACCTAATGAATGGGTTTTAAAAATTTAAACATTTAAATTTCCAAAAGGGTCAAAATACTTTTTTGGATCTGAGGATTTTCGGGGGAGGGTTTTGGGGGGTTAAACATGAAAAACTTGGCCCCATCGTAAGGAAAAGGCCCAAAAAAAATACCCTCCTGGGTGGGATTATATCACCCTGGAGAACAAAAAAAAGAGGGATCCCAAAAAGGGCCCAATACCCTACGTATAGTAGAAAACTGCTCCTAAAAAGAATTTTTAAACCCAACAGGAAAATGCCCTCAAGGATAGGTTTTCCTGGAAAGGGGGATATCCCCCTTTTCATTATTAAAAACCCTCCCATTTAAAACGCATTTTGGAGTGAACGGGAACCCCCTATTAAACCCCCGGGGGGGCCCAAAAGGATAGGAAACCCTTTTTAAGGTAATGGGGCACAAATGAAAAACCAAACAATCGTTTAAAATGAAGATCTTGCGAAGACATTGGGAAATATTTGAAATTTGGGGGGGGACAAAGATCTACTGATTTGTTTCTCTAAAACTCCTCAATGACATAAAAGAAGGGGGAAAAAGGGAAATTTTTGGGGGATGGGCGGATTCAAAAACCACTCTACGTCACCAAAAACAACAGGAAAAAAGGTTAAAAGAACAAAAACCGTTGGGAAAAGGGTTTTAAGATGGGGAAGATGTACTTTTTTGGCAATATATCTGCCAAACAAAGGGGATTTTAAAGGGTTTTTGGGTGACAGGGAAATTTCTACGCCGATTGGATTTTATGAATTTGTTTGCCCCAGGGAGTTTTTTATTTTCTGAAAATTGAAATGGGGGGCCAAACCCAATTATAAAAGGCCCAAGACAAACCCGGGAAAAATTAAAAATTTGCATTCGTAAACCCAATTAGGGGGTGGGGCGACATGGGACGTGCACCCCCTTTTTGCCAGGCAAAATCTGGATGGAGCTGGGGGGAGATTCCGGGGGCATAAATTTTTTTGTTTTGGGAAAAGAAAAACCAACATTAATAAGGGAAATCTTTGAAAAAAAAATTTACTTTTTTAAGGGGAAACAGAGGACCTTTAGAATTGAAAACAATACAGCCAGGGGGTTTAAACAACTTCTATTTTTTTGGCTTTTTTTATTTAAAAATTTTCCTGAGGGGTATAAAATATTAAAACGTTTCTTTTTATCCTGAGGCCCCGTAATGAAAAAAAAAGGGGAGGGTTGTATTTTCCAAAATTAGCCATTAATATTATTTATTATTTAAAGGGAAATTGTAATATTCTTGACCCCCGAAACTTTATACTCTTGTTTTTACTGTATTAAATTCATTTTTGCAAATGATTTTTTCTCTATGTTCTATTAGGTACCCCCTCTTTTAATCTTCTTTGGGTATATTTGGCCCAATGGGAATATTGGGTGGTAAAATAAAAAAGTTTTTATTTTTTCAAAACCAAAAAGATGTGAAAATAAATATAAAATCTGTAAACTTTTTTGCCGCCAGGGGGAGGGAAAATCCCTTTAATCTAATTTTTTTGGGAATGTGTTTTTAAAATGGGAAAGCTTTATAGGTTGCCCCCGGAAGGAAAGGGTTTAATTTAGGTTTTAAGCTGCCCCCAATTCTCTGGGAATGAATGGAGAAAAGGGAATTTGGACATTTTGGCCCTTTTAAAACATCCCTGAAAAAATTGAGATGGATGTGGTGGGAATTCTGTGTGGAATCCCGGGGTTTGGTTTGGGCGCTTTTGCGAAAAATTTTTGGGCACCTTTGTTTTGGATGCCGGGTTTTTGCCGGCGCAGGGCCCCAATAGATAAGGGGAAAACGCCCGAGTTTATCGGCGAAATTCGCGGCAAAAAGGGGGGGTTTGGGTTTTGTCATGGTCCCGCCCTCTCCCGGCCCGCTTTGGCACCCGCATCAAAAGGAAGATGCTGAGTTTTTTCGCCGCGTGCGTGGTAACCCGGCCCCGGGTTTTGCCCTTAACCCGCCAAACCGCCCGGGCGCATCCGCATTTTAGCGGTTTTGAAACCCCCGATTGGTAAGTGGCGCCCCTGGAGGGGGGGTAAACGGGTAAATTGAACCTATTTAAGGGGGGGGAATTACAGGACTAAAACCCATCACATAAAGGGGGGACTACTATTTTGGGTTTTTCATGTGAGGGCCCCCCTTGGGTTCCTCCCTGATGAACCCCATAATATGGGGGGGGGGAGGAAACGCGTGGGAGGAAAAGGGTTTAAAATGAAATTTCTTAAAATGATGTTGGATAAATTTTATCTTAATTTTTCCCCTCCCAGGACATATATAGGGGACTTTTTCCCCCCTTAAAAATTGAAAGAAAAAAATTTTTTTGGGCCAGCTTCATTTGTTGGGAACGGGAAAGTTTTTAAGTATTTTAAAATTGGGACTTTTACGGGTTTAGGGGATAACTTTGTTTGGATTTTGAATTGATGTTTTCTTTAAAAAACTGTAAAAGAAAATGTATATAGGGTTTAATGTTTTTCTGGTGGTTGATAGGGACATAAATGTTTTTAAAAGGGGTGAGCCTACAAAAAAACAAGGGCCGGTTCTTACGGGACGAATTATTTTTGGAAAAATTTAGGAAAAGGGGGTTTAGGGGAAATTTTGGGGGAAGGGGACCGTGTGTTTATATTTTTAAAATAAAAAAATTTATATTGAAAAAAAAGGTTCCTTGAGAAAAATGAAATCTTTATTTTTTTATGGGTAAAATTTTAAAAAGTTATATTTTAGAGTTTGGGTTTTTTTTTAAGGATTTCTTTAAAAGGTGATTTGGGTTGTTTTTCCCAAAAATCCAACAGATAATTTTTTCTGGGGAAATTATTTTTTTAAATTTTTTTTCTGAGGGGAAGGTTTTTTGAATGAGCCTCCCGGGTTTTCAGAAAAAAGGAAAGGGCAGTTTGGGTATAAAAAGATTTTTTTGATTTGGAACTAGGGAGTAGAAAGGAAAAATAAAAGCTAAAAAGTATTTTTAAAAGGGAAAAGTTAAAAAATTATTCCTTTTATAAGGGGAAAATAAAAATTTTTGGGAAATTTCACTGCCTAGGGGAAACTTAAACAGGGGCGAATAAATTTTCCCCGGAGGGGTTTTTCTGAGGTCACGGTTTTTGGGGCCCCATCCCCGGGGAATTCCCCAACAATTAAAAAAAATTTTGGGGGGAGGAGTTATTAGGGCCCTTTCACATGAATTTAATGAAAAAAATTTTTTGGAGGAAGGGGAAAAAAAAAAAACTCCAGGGGAACAGAAAAAATTTAAAAAGGGAAAAATTTAAGAGAAAGCATAAAATTAAAGATCGACCCAGAATTTAAAAGCTTTGGAAAATTTTTGGAAAAATTCTGTTGGAAATTTTTCATGAGCTTTAAAAGAACGTAAGGCTTAAAAAAAAGGTTTTTTAAAAGAATTGGGGGGAAATTTTTAAGGAAGGGAAGGTTTTTTCCAATTTTTTTTTAAAAAATTTAAAATTAAAGGAAGACAGATTAACCCCTTTCTTTGCAAAATTTCGGACACCGAAAACTTAAAACTAGACGGTACTATAGAGGGGTTTCAAATTAGGGGGGAAAATTTAGGGGGGGGAATTCAGATCAGGAAATAAAAAATGGAGATAAAAAGGGGAAGGGGGAAGAATTGGGGGTGGGGGAAAATATTTTTTTTTTCACCCAAAATTTAAACAAAAAAACAAAAGCCCCCCTTAGGGAAAAAAACGGCCCCGGGTTTTTGGATGGTATTTTTTCCCCCTTTCCCTTCATAAATCCTCACTTTAAACCCCTTTTTTTTTAAAAACCAACCGGTTGGGTCCTTTCCTTACACCCAAAGGGAAAAGGGTAAAAATGAAACAGCCCAAAGTCCCAA
This sequence comes from Phyllomedusa bahiana, assembly GCA_025379985.1. NCBI lineage: Eukaryota > Metazoa > Chordata > Amphibia > Anura > Hylidae > Phyllomedusa > Phyllomedusa bahiana. The sequence continues at coordinate 17,451 of JAODAL010004935.1, read as the reverse complement.
AAAAGGCAGAGGCAAAATAAAATTTAAATTAATCATCTCAGAAAACTTTTTTACACAGGAAAAATTTTGAGGTTCTATTAAAAAGGTTTGTAAATAGGGGCCCCTAAAAACTAGATTTAGTAAATTTAAAACTGGGAAAAAGGTTTTTAAAAACCTGTTTGGGGGGAAAAATTTAAATTGGTTTAAATTCTTAAAGGAACTTTGAAAAAAACGATCTGGGAGGGAATTTGGGGGAAATTTCTTTTGGGGAAGATCTAACAGGAGTGAGAAAATTATAAATTTAAATTAAAAGGGGGGGTTGAAGGGAAAATTGAATTGGGCCCCCCCAAAATAAATTTAAGACCAAAAAAGGCCCCCAGGTTTCCCCACCCCCCAAAGGCCCCCGGAAATAAAATTTTGTTTTCGGGAAAAAGGGAAAAAGAAAGACCCCTTGAGTTTTTAAATTTGGGAAACCCAAAAAACGTAATTTTGGGAAAAAATACAAAACCCTTCCCCCAAACAAGAGATTAAAAGAGTTGTTTTCCTTTAAAATCAGATATACATAATTTTAAAAACCCCTCAGAAAGGGGGGGAAAAAATATTTGGGTCATGGCCCATTTGGGCTATAAGATTGAAAAGAGATTCGGGGGGGGAAATCGGGACGGGGGGTATCCCTGGAAAGTGCCCCACGGAAAGATTTTTGGGGGAACTTGAATCTTTTAAATTATACTTTGGTTTTGATAAAGGGGAACCCTGTCAAAGGATGAGGTGTTTTTTTTAAATTTCCCCAAAAAAAAAAACCAAAATTTTTGCGAGGGTTTTTACGCATTCCCAAAGGGTGCATAAAGGTTTTTTGGTTACCCCTTGGGGAAGGTCCACCATTGTGTCGGGAAATTGTTTCCTTTTGGACACAAAATTGTGGGGAATTTTATGTGGACAAGGTACCCCAGGGAATTTTTTTTTTTCCCTCTTCCCTTTCCCTTATCTGATGGATACAGCGAACCCCTAAAAAAAAACTGAAGGGGAAATCAACATCAAAAAAGGATAAAGGGTTTTGGCCCCCGGGGGTATGTGGGGGCCCAAATAAGGTATTCCGAAACCATTTGGGGGCCTCCATGCCGTAAAAATATTTCCCGGGAAAATGAGGGGGAAAAAATTTGGAAAACAAAATTTTAAAATGGTTTTAAAATTTTTTTGGAAAATTTTTTTCTCACCCATAAAACTTTTTCCCTCTTTCGGACCCAGGGTCTACCACCGGCTTCCAGGGGTCCCGGGCTAGGGGGAAGGGTTTCTTTGCGCCCCCCCACTATCAAATCTATTCCTGGGGCTTTTTTTTGGGGAGAGGGCCCTGGTGTTTGGGAAAGGGGAAAATGGGGGGTTCCCCAAAAAAATTTCTTTAAATAGGGGGGCAGATTTTTAATGACGTTTTTCGGCTGTAAGGCGGGGAAACGGAGGGTCTTTAAAAAAAAGTTTTCCCTTTGGTGTTTTGAACACAAAATGGTTTGGGGTTTTTGGAAATTTTACATTTGGGGATCCATAATTTCCAAAAATAGCTTTTTTGGTTTCTGGGGTTTTTTCAGGGAATGTTTTGGGGGGTTACTTAAAAAAATTGGACCCATCGTAAGGAGACGGTATTTAAAAACCTCCGCGGTGGGATTCTTATCCCCCCTGAGAACCCAAAAAAAGAGGTATACCCAAAAGGGCCCAAAAACCTACGAAATTGCCGTTAAAATTTGGGTTTTCCAAAGAATAAAGATTTTTCCCAAAAAAGGCAAAATGACCTCAAGGTTTGGGTTCCTGGAAAAGGGGATATCCCCATCGGGTAAAAAAAACCTGAATTTAAAGAACGCACTTAGGAGTGCGGGAACCCAACCTTTTTAAAAACCCGAAAAGGAAACCAAAAGATTTGAGGAAACAACTTATTGGGGAATAAAAAGGCATCATATAAACAACTGAAAAAATTTGATGTAAATGAAGATCTTCGGGGGAAAATTGGGAGTAAATTGCATTTTTTGCCCAAAGATTTTAAAGCTGACGGTGGTCCCAAAAAACCTCCTCAAGGGGACATAATAGGAAAGGAAGGCATTTAGGGTTTGGGCCCGATTCACACCCACTATAAGTAACCCCAAAAAACCCCCAACAGGAAAAATGGTTTAGAACTAAACCGTTGGGAATTTTTTGATGCGGAAAGGGTTTTAATTTTTGGAAAATTATATTCTGGCCCAGACTAAGGGTTTAAAAATTTCAGGGTGACGGGGGAAAGGGATCTATTCCCGTTTCCCGTGATTTTATGAAATTGGGCTGTACCCGGGGAAATTGTTTATCTCTTTTAATTGTAGTTTTTGGCAAACAAAAAAATAGGCAAAAAGACCAAAAAATTTTTAAAAATTCAAAATTGGTGAAAACAAAGGGGAATTTTGCGACATAGACGTAAACCCCCCCTCTTGCCAGACATTTTCTGGAGGGGAGAAAGAGGGGAAAATTCCCCTCCGGGCATGATTTTTTTGTGTATGGAGAAGAAAAAATAAAAACATTAAAAAAGGGGAAAATCTTAAAAAAAAAATTCCCTTTTGTAAGGAAACAAAAGGGGGAACCTTTTAGAAAGGAAAAACCCGATACCCCAAAGGGTCTTAAAACGAACTTCAAAATTTTTTTGGGGGGTTTTATTTGAAATCCCCTGGGGGGTATATTTTATTCAACGTTTCTTTGGTACCCTTTTTGGGGGCCCTCATAAATGATAAAAAAATTGGAGGGTTTGTATCTGGGGCAAAAATGGGCCTTTAAAGGTTAATTAAATTTATTATTTCGGGGGAATTGGGTAAAAATTATTCTTGTTTTCCTCAAAACTTTATACTTTTGAAATGCTTTTTGTTTTGGGATTTCTTTTTTTTGAAAATTTAAATTGTTTCTCTAGGGTTCTTTTAAGGTTTTCCCTCTTTTTTAATTCTTCTTGGGGGTATTTTTGGGCCCCAAAATGAGGAAAAATGTGGGTGGTAAAACTGAAACTTTTTTTTTTATCTAACCCCAAGGATGTTATATAAATTTTAAATTAAAAGTTTGGTATACGGGTTTGCCACCATGGTATGTATCCCCTTATATCAAATTTAGGGGGTTTGTTTTTAAAATGTAAAAAGTATATAATCCCTTTCCCCGGGCCTGAGGGTAGGGGGTTTAACTTATTTTTTATTGAGCGCGCCAATTTTCGGGATGTTTTGGAGAAATAAAACCCGGAAATCTTGCCCTATATAACACGCTGAGTTTTTGGAGATGGAGTAGGGGGGAAAGAGTAGATTTGGGGAACGCGGGGTTTGGTTGGCGCGGGTGGGGCCAAAAATTTTTTGGCCGGGGGGTTTGTTTCCCGGTTTTTGCCGGGGGCTGCCCCAGAAACAATTTGACCCCCGAGCTATTTTCGATGGGGCCCCGCTGAGGGGGGTGGGCGGGTTGGGTCTTTGGTGCCGGCCTCTCTCCCGGGCCCAAATGCGCACACGATCTGAAAAAAGCTGAGTTTTTTCGCCCGTGCTTGGCCTAAAAGGCCCGGGTTTTTGCCATAAATTCCGTCAAAACCGCGGCGCATGGGGGCAGAAAGGGGTTTTTAAAGACGCCGAGGGGTTGACCCCACCGGGAAGGGTGGTAAACGGGGTATTAAACCCTTTTTTAAGGGGGGATACGGGACATATTTAACATAAAGCTTTATCGGGGGAGGACTACAAATCTTGAGTTTTATTTCCCCTGGGAGATCCTCCTGATAAAACCCCATAATAGGGAGGGGGGAATAACGGGGGTGGGAGGATAAGGTTTGATGGTATTTTTTTGAGAGGGAATTTGGATAAATGTATTTATGTTCCCTACACGGACATATATAGGGGAAAATTTACCCTAAAAATTTAAAGAGAAAAATTGAGTGTTCATATCAGGGGGACTGGGGCCCTTTGGGGTATTTTATAGGGGAAACCTACGGGAAAAATAGTGATAACTATTTTTTGGATTTTGGGAATTTGAAAATTTTCTTTAAACACTGTCCCAAAAAAATGTTATATGTTAATGTTTCTGGTGGTTGATAGGGACATAAAGTGATTTAATAGGGTGAGCCTTCAAAGACTAGGCCGTCCTTATCGGGACGATTACTTGGTCTATTTGAGGATAAGTGTAGGGAAATTAGATAGGGACAGTGTGTATATGTATATATATATATAAAATATATTGACTAAGGTAGACTTGAGATACGTAATCGTATTTTTTATGGGTATATATTAAAAGTTATATTTTAGAGTTTGGATTTGTTTAGGATTTTTTCAGTGACTGGCTTGTTGTTCCAAATCCATACAGATACTATTTGTTTCTGAGGAAATTATTCTGTGATTTTTTACATACTGTACATGGACTGGATCGCTATTACTAGTGAGGTATCACAATCCTTACAGAGGGTTTGGACAATATAATATCAGTCTTTGCAGATTGTATAAAGCTGTGTAAAGTAATAAACACAATAGAGGAAGTGGGAGATGAGGTTTAACACAGATATGCACAGTTATGCACATGGGAATAAAAAAATCTATTCCATGATTACCTATAAAATGGAAAAACTCTGGGTAAAAAACAACATGGAAAAGGATTATAGTTGACCGTAAACCTAACTTTAGCAGCCATAAGTAAGGCAGCAGCTGCCAAATCAAATAAGATCATGAGGAAAAGGGCATAGATACACATGTTGAGAAAAATATTCTCCTTCTATACAAATCACCAGTAGGACCACACATGGAATATTATGTACAGTTTTGGGCACCAGTGCACAAGAAAGATATTTTAGAGCTTAAAGGGGTTGTCTTACTACACTGATTCATCTTACCTCAGTCCTTTTTTCTTGGTTTCATTTTGCATTCAGCAGCGTGTTTACTGGTTTCTACTAGGCTGCAGTAGAAGCCAGGTCTGTAGCTATAGCAACAAATGCTGGCAGCATATCAGGAGAGATCAAACAAGTCTGTAGCTATAGCGACCTGAGGAGCTGATGCAGCCCATACAAGAGGGGATATCTCGGAATAGGTAGGACATTGTTAATGGACATATATTGTGACTTGTTTTTGAAAGATCTTTAACATACAAAGCAATCCCTGTAGTGAGACAATCCCTTTAAACAGGCGGGCAACAAAAATAATAAATGGACTAGGTAGACTAAAACACTCAGAAAAATTATCAAAATTAGGGTTATTTAGTTTAGAGAAAAGATGACTTCAGGATGAACTTGTGTAATAATATAACAAATTATAGTGACTAGGATATTGGAAAGAGGTTGGTGATCCAGGGATTTATTCTGATTGCAATATTGGAGTTGGAAGGATTTCTTTTCCTTAAAATGAGGAAAATTGCCATCTACCTCATGGGATTTTGGATTTCCTCTATATAGAACAATAGGTTGAACTTGGTGGACCTCTGTCTTTTTTCATTCTTACAAACTGTCTATCTATCTAAGTAACTTGAAAACTATGACCCTTGTATGTGATCACAACTTTTGCATGCCACTACATTAGTCTTTACCAATAAAACTAAAAAAAAGAAAGGCAAAAATGTACTTATACAAAAATGAATGCAACCTTTTTATTAAACAAAAGTCATAAAACATATTTAAAAAAAAAAATCTCATTCTAGTGTGCTGTGCCATTAACATGTGGAGTTAGAACGCCACCGGCCAGGGCATTCGGAAATATCTCCTGTGTTTTGTGTGGTGTGCCTTTGCCCTCCTTTTTTTTGCTCTTGACCAGAAATTTATTAGCCGCTGGTAGAATCTATATTTTTGTACATTCACATGTACTTATTATACATATGTATTATAGCATGTCTAGAGATTTACATTGGTAATTTGGTATTGTTGGCAATATATTCCATATTTGAATTGTTGCGTATATACTGAGAATAGATCTTGGGGTCCAGTTGGTTATCACACGGACAAGTCTTGCATAGAGACCAAAATCCTCACTCCTGTAATTCAGGAAAGATTGGATAGGCTATCGCTTGTCAATACATTTGACACACATAGTGAGCTTGTGAAGCGCACTATTAAAGAACATTGGCAGGTTCTTGCCAGGAACCCAAAGTTTGGGCATTTGTTTAGGAAAATACCATGCTTCGTATATCGGAAGTGATGAACAATTGGCAGTAAAATAATGTCATCTGACATTAAAATTGGTTTAAAAACAAGACAATCCCGCTTGGCTGCTAGACACTATGACACATACCCCTGCCTAAACTGACAGAACTGCAATTCCATAAGTAAGGGCTCTTGAATATCTCACACTTCTTAAGGTACCACATTTTTCATGAAAGGTTTTTATACTTGTAATAGCATGAGGGTTACTTATCTGTTGAAGTGCCCTTGTGGCAAGGGATATAGGCCAGAAAACTCACAGCATGAAGGTCCGTCTAAATGAACACTGTTCTGCAAGCGGATACTGACCCAGACCAAATAGCAACGTCAGGCATAAAAAATCAATTTTAAGAAAGTACGGTCACACACCACTTCCATGAAGCATGGCACGGAGTCTCTGAACTCTGGGGGTGCGTTCTAGAGGAGGAGGAATCACTAATGATCAGCTACTAGTGAAACGTTTGCTTCAAAGGGGAGTGACTTGGATGTTTACCCATGTAACTTTTCTGCACAAGCATTAAATGAAAATTTAAATCTCAAAGTTTTTCTGTGATTCAAATGGTTACAGGTATTTTAATGTTTTTATAAAATTTTCTTTATGTAACGTCTTGATTACCATACTTTGTTGCAATTTACCAACATGTAATGTTATCTGCCTATATAAGGATTCTAAGAGAAGGTTTGTGCACGCTTGAGAAAGAAGGTGTTTTCTACCTTCGAAATGTCACACACAGGAATGTGATCAGTCGCTTGTCAGGCTGCTATTCCACCCATTCCTAAGGACTTACTTTGGACTTTGTAAAGTAATTCTTCCTTTGAAAAAGTAACGCAGAGGCTATTTATTACAAATATTTTCAATTTTGATACAGCTGGGTACCTAAATGTTCAATAAATGTGTATAATTTGGATTAATCTATGACGTCTGTTTTGAAGTATATGAGCTTGTCCACGGAGTTGCAGGATCACCGTTTGCTGACTGGACTGGAGGATGCTTGATTATTGAATTGGTGCTACCATTTTTATATCTAATATCACATGGATTAATACCATATGGTATATAAAGCGCAGGCACACTCTTTTTCTTAATGCGCTGTTCTTGAATTAATTTGCTGCTCCTTTTTAGTGCTTTATCTTTCTGTGGAATTGTTTCTCTCTCTGTTTAAAATGTGAGATGCATTTTTTTCATACGATGGGAACCTGTACCTGATATATCCCACTGGAATATGTTACAGCCTTCAATCAAATTTGTCATAAACATTGGAAGACCTTCCAGATGTACTTCCCTGACTAAAATCTCTTATTGTGATATGTACAGTGCCAATATTAGAATGGCCTGGCATTTATAATGGATAATTGCTGGAGATTGGCCTAGTAACCTAGTAAGGGGTGCTTAAGGGGTGCTGAAAAATATTGAACAATTGTGCACATTACTTATATGCACAACAAAGAGGGAGTTGCAAACAGCAATGCACCTCAACAAAGACAGTAGCAGTCGGCCATTTCTGCACTCACTCTTCTCCTTTTTCATTAAACAGTAAGGGCCACATGTATGAAAACTGTCTAGGTCTAAAACTATCTTTGTTGCACATGGCAACCAATCAGAGCTCCCATTTCATTTCGTATAGTGCTCTGATTGGTTGCTCTGGGCAACAAGGAGAGTTTTAGACCTAAACAGTTTTCGTACATGTGGCCCTAAGTCCCAGCAAATTCAGAAATGTTGTCAAATATACAAACTGTGGTAGTAATGTCAGGGTATTCCTCCTGCCTATTGTGTGTTTAAAACAATCTTAGTTGAATCATTTTATGTTTTCGAACAGTCTTCACTTCTGTCTTATTTGCACCAACCCCCCACAGAGGCCCAATATATTCAACAACAGGTTCCCTACTTGACATGCAGTGTAAGGCACTGCAGAAAATTATTTCTATTAAAAGGAATTGTCCTATAGCATAACATTCATTTCAAATGGGGCCAAATGAAAACAAGTTATACAGCCGAAATGTCTGTCCATCTTGGCCCCTTGAAAATGAAGAAATGTTGTGAGGTGAACAGGAAAAAAATTAAATTGTGCCTTTCGTTTTATGGGTTTAGTTTTTGTTGAAGTTTATGCTGAACACTTTAATTGACATGTTATCTGTATTCTCCAGGTCAGCACAAATACAAGTATTTACTGTAGATACATAATGACTGATAAAGTTACTTACCAAACCAGTATACCAAGACCAATAATACCAATAACAACAATATACAAGGACCAAATAATACTCCCACATTATGAACACATCTTAGCACCATAAACAGTTTGAATAAAACCATTGTACTGTTACTGAATATAAACCATTATACTAAGACCACTATTACCACCATACAGTGACCATAAAGTTGTAGTAGTGTACACAGGCTCTGAAGTTTGTATATTAGCTCCTTACAGTGACCATATAGTGGTTGATTACAGTTGTACACAGGCTCTGTAGCCATATACGTGATTACAATGCAGTTCCATTCAGGGACTCATATGTGACATCTTACCTGATGAGAGTCGTTCTCTTTCCCTTTTCTTTCTTCATCCAGACTAGACCCTAATGACATCTTCTCCCAGCCACAACTCATCCCTGCAGAATTTACCACGCAAGCATGACAGACTCCAACAAGTAGATAGAGCCCCCTCTAGTAAATAGGTAGGCAGGTAGATAGGGCCCCTTCTAGTAGGTTGGCAGGTAGATAGGGCCCATTCTGGTAGGTAGGCAGATAGATAGGTCCCCTTATAGAAGGTAGGCAGGTAGATAGGGCCCCTTGTGGTAGGTAGACAGGTAGATAGGGCCCTTATGGTAGTTAGGTAGGCAGGTAGATAGGGCCAGCTATGGTAGGTAATTAGGTCCACTTAGGATAGGAAGTTGGGTTCACTAAGGTTAGGTAGTTAGGGCCACTTAGGGTAGGTAGTTAGGTCAACTTAGAGTATAATAATAGAATAATACTCACCTCAGCTCTCCCCTGTTTCCCTGCCGAACACCACTCTTTGAATCCGGAGCGGGAGGCATGACATCCTCATGACACTTGCTTCGGGATGCCATATCCAGCATCTACTAGGCCTCAAGCCTAGTACAGGAATGGGGTTCATCATGACGCTGCCTTCAGTGGGCTAAGCGGTCGGTATCAGTGTTTACCAGCACTGCTTGCACCATGTAGGCGGCAGCTGTGAGCGCTGTATTGCTGGGTCTATGTGACCCAGTGATGCAGCTGTGTGACAAGGGAGGCCTGTGGGCCCCTCTAGCTCATGGACCAGTCTCAAGTGTGACTGCTGTGACTCCTATAGCTACTCCACTGGGTCCAGCGTTGTTTCATAAATATGGGGTAGATTACATAGAAATTGGATGAACCTTCCACCCAGACTGTACATCTACTGTATATACAGATAAGTACCTGTGAGTACCCAAGTGTAGGGAGTGTCAGAAATGTGTGTGGCAGAATTTGGGGGGTTATCAGTTAAGGACCTTGGTTGGTCTGCCTAAAAAGATGTATTCTCAGGGCATACTTAAAAAGATGAGGGCTGTGAGTGTGCCTGGTTATACGGGGTAAAATGTTCCAGAGAACTGATCAAGATGTGAAATCTTGGAGACATGGGACATGGGAGGTTTGGATGATTGAAGTGTGTAATTTAAGGTCATCAGCAGAGCGCAGGGAGCAGGTTGGGTGTTAGCCAGAGATGAAGGAGGAGATATAGGGGAATGTAGCACTATGGAGAGCTTTATAGGTGAGAGTGATTAGCTACTGTTGTATTCTGTACTGAATGGGCAACTGATGTAATGACTGACTTAAGCATCAGTATAGTGGCTGGAAAAGAAAGATTAACCCAACTGCTGCATTCAGTACAGATTGGAAAGGGTAGAGTTTACAGAGAGGGACACTCATAAGCAAGTTATCCGTAGTCAACACGAGAAAGTATAAGAGCAACAATAAGAGTTTCAGTTGTTTCCACAGTAAGAAAAGGATGGATTCTGGAGATGTTCTTGAGGTGCAGGTGGCAGGAGTAAGCAAGGGATTGAATATAGGGAGTGAAGGACAGATCAGAATTTAGTATGACCCCCAAGACAGTGGGCCTGCTGCCAAGGAGTTATAGTAGTACCACACACTGAGAGAGAAATAGTAGGGTGAGGTTGCTTAGTAGATGGCGGAATGACAAGAAGTTCCGTTTTAGTGAGGTTTAGTTTGAGATAGAGAGAAGACATGTTGTCAGAGACAGTGGACAGACAGTCACCGGTGTTTTGTTGCAGGGCAGAAGTGATCAGGGGAAGAGGTGTATAGTTGAGTGTCATCAGCGTAGAGATGGTATTGAAAGTCAAATCTGCTGATGATTTGTCCAATAGAGGCTCTGTAGAGTGAAAAGAGGAGAGGACCTAGAACTGATCCCTGAGGAACCCCAACAGCAAGAGGAAGAGAAGGAGAAATAAAATCTGCAAATGAAACTTTGAAAGAGCGGTCAGAGAGATAGGATTAGAACCAAGAGGGAGCAGTGTCCTGGAGGCCAATGGCTCTGAGCATGCTGAGGAGGAGATGGTGATCTACGGTGTCAAACGAGAGAGATCCAGAAGAAGTAGCAACGAGTATCGACTACCCATTGTCCCGGCCCTGGAAGCTTTCCTTTTTCTCTACATTAAGAAGGAGGATTTGGACGACAGACAATCTGGGATCTTGGACAGTAGAGAGTTAATGTCTGGGCCGGAGATGTAAAGTTGGGTGTCATCAGCATACTGGTGGTTTTGAAAGCCATTTGATGCTATGAGCTGACCCAGACCAACAGTGTACAAGGGCTTCATCATTATCATTGGGAGAAGAGAGTGGCAGCTTTCGTGTCAGGCAGTGGCGCAGCCCTTAAGTCAGTAGTGTGGCCGGGAGTCAGCAGGGTGGCAGCAGTGCGAGGTTGGGAGCCAAACGGCCACGATTTAGACCACCCACTTTGCAGGTCCCAGAAATTAGCGGCACAGGGGCTCATCGGCGGTGTGCCAGTTTTTTGATGAGACACCAGTGGAGGGTTGAACATAACTATATGTAGAATCTGTGGGCAGAAAGTAAAGCGTTACCAGGGACCTAACGTTGGCACCACGGCCCTGCATCAACATCATGCAGTGTCACCATACGTGTTTCAGATGGGGTGGTCCATCCTGTCCCAACCGCAAGGCAGGATGGACTTTCTGCGGCGGGAGTCCTACCAGGTCGCTATCTCTGGCGCGACTAGCTTGCAGTGGCAGCCGAGGTGCAGCCAGGTACCGAATCGTAGTCAGAGTTCAGGCCAACAGGTCAGGGCAGGCGGCGGATATTCGAGGTCAGGTAACGTAACAGAAAGGTCGGGTGCATGGACAGACAGGAACTGATGAACAGGGGGAAATTGATGAACAGAAAAAAATATATTAACAGGGGGAAATTGATGAACAGGGGGAAATTGATGAACAGGAATAAATAAAATTAACAGGGGAAATTATTGAACAGGGGGAAATTTATGACGGGGAAATTGATGAACAGAAATAAATATATTAACAGGGAAATTAATTGAACAGGGGAAAAATTGATGAACAGGAATAAATATATTAACGGGCCCGAAATTTATGAACAGGGGGAGATTGATGAACAGAGAAAGGCCATTAACGATTTTTGATGATCCAATTGGACAGGAGTATTCCCCTGGGAGAACAAAGTCACACAGTGGAGGAAATGCTCCGGGTTATGCAAGTTGTCATCGATTTGCGGCTTTCTCCGCGACAACTGAAAATTAGTAACATTTTCACATACGGTGGAAAGAACATGGTGTCCGCGCGTGTGGGAGGGGGGCTGACCCATGCTCCCTACAGGGCAAAAACATGTTCAATCGGGATTGTTCAATTTCTTACAGCCATCTGCAAGACATTCCAAAAATGGCCAGGAAACTTTGCATGCAATTCAGCCATTGTTACACCACCAAGCACACCCTCCTTAAGCTGCAGTGGCAGACCGGCCTCCCCCAACATAAGCTGATATGTGACATTTCCAAACGTTGGAATTCCAGCCTCCATGTGTTGGAACAACTCTATGAACAGAGAAAGTCTATTAATGGTTTATTGATGATCCAAGCGAACAGGAGTACACCCCTGTTTTAATTTTAATGTCGCCAGTGCAGCTCATCTGACACCTGCCGTTTGCTCAGCCCTTTCGTGCAGACACGTTATTTGTCAGTCGCCAGGACTATGGGATGAAAACGTCATTCCACTGCTTTTTGTTGTAAACGGACAGCGTATGATCCACTGGACCACCGCAAGCGAGGGCAATAGCCACACCAGGAGTGGGGTCTAAGTTAGACCCCGGTTTTCACCAGAGCCCGCCGCAAAGCGGGAATGGACTTGCGCGGGGGGAGTCTATAAGGTCGCTACCCCTGACGTGACTTGCTTGCGGTGGGCAACAAGGTTTTAGCGAGGTACAAAATCAAAAGGCAAACTCGGAGTGGGGGACAAGTGAAGGTCAGGACATCCGAAAAGGATCGTGGTCAAGGATGGAGGAAGGAGCTACGGTACACGGAAAAGACAGACGGGGCTAAAGGGAAAAATCTTTCTCTATAGGCTCTAAAAAATTATTATTAGTATTATTTATTTTATAGTCTTGGAGGCGGTTGTGTGAGGAGCCTTTTCCATTACAAATGCAGCTAAAGGATTTCCACAGCTTTCAAAATCTGGACACCTGGATAATAGTTCAGCAAACTTTTCCTTTATCACCTGTGTTATCTGTTCATGAAGAAATGAACGTTTATCAACTTGCTTTCTTAAACCACTTTAAATCTGTGTGGATGTAATTTGTTCCACCGGTAACAGGGGAGGGCCTCCAGAAGGACTTGTGTTTTTACTTTCTGTAAGTTGGACATACGATTCACATTCTTCATACTGAAGAAGTTCATACAAAGCAAGCTTTGCAGCATTTGCTTTTGCTTCTTTTTTGTTCTGTCTCATTCCAGTTTTGTACTGAATTCAATCAACAATGCACAGATGCAAAATAAGCACCTAAAACATTCCCTGTAATTATGGCTCCTTCAGTTCAGTTTCATACGGTGCATTTTAACAAACTGGTGTAACCCAGAAAAAAGGATTTAAACCACCCCGTTTATACTTCATGAGTGTTTGAAACGTCCCCTGCTGTCCTCCTCAACGGTCATGGGGATGGAGAGGGTGACCGCTTGCCAAAAAACCTCCCCTGACACTCTCCACATCAATAACTGCAAGAAGCAGGGATGTTCTGCCCCCCTCTTCGTTGCCAAGTAAACTGCCCGACTGTCCTCAAATTGTTTTGTCCTCCGCTGTATAGTGGCGCTGACCCAGGCCACATACTAGTTCTCTGGCTGAGGGACCTGAACGGGATAGAGGCGGGTTGAGGACAGGTGAGGGGCGCTGACCTGTTCCCGGGCCATGCCAACTAAGAGTTGTATCTGACAAACCTACCGACTGTTGGCTAGGGTTATCAGATGTCATCTGGGATGAAGTTGATGACCTACTCAACCAATCAAGAACCTTTGGGTTGCTGATCAACACACAGCCGCTACATGACACCGACAGTTCTGGCCTCACCAAGTCACCCCTGCTGCAACTTCCCTTTACTGTGCTGTGACCTGTGCCTGATCCAGGAATGTTTGTGCCACTGTCACTCGCATGTGAAGAGCCTGCCACCTCTCTGTCTGACATAAATGTTTTTTTCCAAAAATTTAAAAGACCTGTTTAATGAAGATATCTGTATATGAAAAATACACACCCTGTATTTGACTCCAAATGAACCCGCTAACAAGCTTGGGTAACCTTTGGATATAAATTGCACTCCACAAATGGCCAGGAAAAATTTACTTGTATGTGCCGTTTAAAAACACTGGGTATTTTACTCAATAGTAAAGAGCAAACAGGCTTAATTAACCTTCGGATATGAATTATGCTACAGCCAAAATTTCTTCTTTGGCGTTGAAAAACATAGTTTCTTTTAGTGACCACAACAGCAGAAAAACACTTAATTAACCCTTGGATCTAAATTGCGCAAAAGAAATGAGGTGCCAAAAATGACCAGCTATGTAGCGTGTTAAAACGACGTGTATTTTATGGACCACAACAGCAGAAAAATACTTTAAATTTAAACCCCTTTGGGTCTAAATTGCCAAAAGAAATAGAGTGCCAAAAATTACCCGCTATGTAGTGTGTTAAAACAACGAATAAATTTTTCTGAGCACAACAGCAAAAAATGCGTAATTAACCCTTGATCTAAATTGGGGCAAATAAAATGAGGTCCAAAAATGACCACTATGTAGCGTGTTAAAAACGACATGGATTTTACTGAGCACAAGAACAGAAAAACGCGTAAATAACCCTTGGATCTAAATTGCGCAAAAGAAATGAGGTGCCAAAAATGACCAGCTATGTAGCGTGTTAAAACGACGTGTATTTTATGGACCACAACAGCAGAAAAATACTTAATTTCCCCCTTGGTTTCAAATTTCCCAAAAAGAAAGGGAAGTGCCAAAAATTACCACTATGTAGTGTGTTAAAAAAACGAATTTTTTTACGGAGAAACAAAGCAAAAAAAAATGAAAAATTAAACCCCTTTGGGTTCAAAATTCCCAAAAATGAAAATGGGGTCCCAAAAAATTTACCAGCTATGTAGAAAAGTTAAAACGACGGGGTTTTTTTACGGAGCACAACAGCAGAAAAAGGGCTTAATTAACCTTCGGATGGGAAATTATGCTAACGGGCCCAAAATTTTCCCTTCTTTGGCGTTAAAAAAACACTTTTTCCCTTTTAGTGACCACAACAGCAAAAAAAAACCTTAATTAAACCCTTTGGGAAATCAAAAAATTGCACAAAAGAAATGAGCACCCCAAAAATTAAGTGATTTTTTGGTTTGGGTAAAAACGCTGTTTTTTTTAACTAAATACAACAGCAAAAAAGGCTTAGATAACCCTTGGATAGTCAATTTCCCTAAAGAATGACGATAGCATTAAAATGAAATTTTGCATTTTAATTGAGCAAAAAACTGGACTTAAATTTTCCAATACCCCCAAAATCAAAATGTAAAAAAGCACCCTCTGAGACAATCTGAAACCCACCCCCAAAAAACCCTTGTATAAAAGTTATTTTTTTATGTAAAGATCCCCAGCAGCAGCACTTCACTACACACCACATTTGAAAGCAGTGTGAACGCCACGTCGGTCCGGACTTAAAAGTGCGGTGACGTCACAGAATCCTGCCGGTCCGGGTTGGGGTTTTCATCTCGGGCACATGCCCATTTAATTTTACTCCTTTCTTCCTCCCAACTTCTTTCCCCCAAAAAAGGCATGTGCTCGCGGGCCTTTTTTTAAATTTAAAAAACCCCCCTTTCCCTTCCTCGAATAAACCCCAAACTTCGATTTTGACTTTTTCCCTTTAAAATTTCTAAACAAATTTCCACTTCGTTAGAATCGATTCCCCCCACCCTCTAGTTGCTGTTTTTAAGTTGAGATGGGGAGTAAAAATATTCTTGTTTGGCGCATGCAGGGCAGTGTGGTAAAGTCCCCGAGCATGAATGTAAAAATTGAGTAAGTCCCAGACAGCTTTGAAATTTCCCTTTCCCCAGACTTCAAAAAACCTGGGGAAAATTGCAAAAAAGTTAGGGCTTTTAACCCTTTGCCAAAAGGGGTTTCCAGCGTCCCGGAAATCCCGGTGGGGCGAGAGGAGTGGTGCCAATATCTCCAACCGATGAATGTTTTATGACATTCTACAGCAACTTGCAGAGTATTAATGGTTAACGCACAAGCATATTTTGTATGGATAAAGGTAACATTTTTAAGAAAAAAAACCTTTAAAAACTGGACCCAAAAAAGGGACAAAAATTCTTTATTAACAAGCAGAATAGTGCAAAAAAAACTTTTTTTTGAAATTTTAAAAACTATTTTAAAAAATATTCCCCTAAAAAATCGTGCCAAAGGGTTTCAAAAATGATAAATATTTTACACTATAAGAAATGGAAGGGGTGGTTTAAAGCATGTAAATTAGGAAAATAAAAAAAAGGGAATAAATTTTTTCCCTGGTGTCCTAATATAAATGAGGGTTTTATACATGAGGATCAAGGAGAATATATTAACCCCTTAAAGGGGTTTTGCCACGATGTGATGTTGACATGGGATCCTCCAAAATGGGTATTTAATCACTTTTCTAAATATATGTGATTACAAAAATTGCAGTCTGAGAGAGCTACAGGCTGCCTTACCTGCCCTTAGTTACTTAAAAGCTTCTATTAGATACGACCTGACAAGAGCTGCTGGCCGGGCTTGCGCAGAGAACACTTCTTATCTGATGAAAGGGAGCTGAAGAAGCTTTCAAGGCACCGGGTAGAAATATGTTGTTTTTTTGTATACAGAATCCACTAGTTGTAGTGTGATTATCTGAGTAGATCCCTGCTGTATCTGGGACAGAGAACATGAAGAAGCTTTCAAGCTTCTGTGGAGAAAAGGTGTTGTCTTTTGTATACAGAATCCACTAGTTGTAGGTTGATTATTTGAGTGAACATTTCACACGATCCCTTATGCACGTCTGTCTCTCTCTCTCTCTCTCTCTCAGCTCATCCTGGCTTGTTTTCATTAGCGTCTTAGCAGGTAAGGCACGTCCTGGCAAAACCCCTTTAACTCCCAGGGCTGAAAAGTAGTTAATGACGAGAAAGTTTTTTTAGTTTTTGCCTCCTTGCGTTTCAACAGTTGTAACTTTTTTATTTTTTCAATGTCTTGTCTTTATTGGAGACAAGTTGTACTTTATGGGAGAATAGTTTAAGTTCACTTAAAAATAATTGCAGAATGTTTAAAAAAATTAAATTAAAAAAATATTTTTGTTTTTTTACATTTTTTTTTACACCGTTCATATTTCACACGTAATAACTTGTTAGTGTTATTCTACAGGTTATTACGGTCATGTGGATACCCAATATGTGTAGGTTTATTTTTTGTAATTTATGCACAATTATTTTCTATTAAATATTTATTTTTATTTCAGTATTTATTTTTTTCTTTTTTTTTTACACTTTTTATGTTTGTTTTTTTTTACTCTTTTTAAATCTCATGAAGGGAGAACTGTTTAACATTTAAAAAAAAATAAAAATTAAACTTCGTAATGTATTAGCATATTCGTATATGCTAATACATTATAATTAGTGATGAGCGATTACGTTGACTATCGTCATCGGGTCGATAGTCGATATCGGCAATTATCAATAAGATATCCGATAGTCGATAATAGATTATCGCCGAAAACCCCTTTAAAGTCTATGGAGAGGAAAAAACACCCCATTCTTACACCCAAAAAAAGGGGAATGGAAA